>JABUQX010093000.1:35000-45231 GCA_015478945.1 Trachelipus rathkii
ATGATGAAAGATCAACACACATCGGAATAGAGGGTTAAAAAAGGTGACTTTTTAAACAGTACTATACTGACTCCGACGCTGCTGTACGGAGCGGAAACATGGACACACAACGAGAAGAGAGGAGAATAGAATACAAGCGGCGGAGATGAGTTGGTATTAGACACTAATGATTGGGAATAAGAGTAAGGAGAGACAGAATAAGGAATGAAGTAATAAGAGAAGATATAGGGGTGAAGAAGATGATACTGAAGATGGATGTGGGGAGATTGAATGGTGGGGACATCCTGGAGATGGATTGGAGCAGGACAGAAGCCGAACAAGAGAGATGGGAAAGGGACCACCGCAGAGGGCGAAGACAACGGGGAAAGACCGAGAGAGATGGGCGGAGTCGGTGGAGGACTCTCTCGAAAGATGTCACCAAAAATGAGAGTGCTAAAGAGAAGAGGAATAGTGCAGGCAGGAGAGGAATGTCTGGAGAAAGACGCTTGCGCGGCTGACAGGATGAAAAATCCTGGGAGAGGCAAAACGACAAAAGAAAGAATATATATAAATATATATAATATATATATATAATAATATATTATATATATATATATATATATTATATTATATATATATATAATTATACTATAATATATATATATATATATATATATATTATATTATATATATATATATATATAATAGATATATATTATATATATATATATATATTATATATATATATATATACTATACTATATTATATAATATATATACTATATAAATATATATAATATATATATACTATATATAATATATATATACTTACTATCTATTATATATATATATAATATATCTATATATATATATATCTATTTATATATATATATATAATATATTAATATATATTATATATATATACTATATATGTATATATATATATATACTTATATTATATATATAATATATAAACCAATAGTTGAAAATAATATACCAAAAAAAAATGGAAGCAAGATCATTAAAACTACTAGGCTACTACTACTACCACTACTACTACTACTACTACTACTACTACTACTACTACTAACTAATAATAATAATAATACATAACTAATAATAAATAATAATAATGAATATAATAATACTATCAGAAAACGTTAAATTTCTGAAATTATTTACACAGAAAACGTGAAAAAAAAACAATACCTTTCATTGTAAACATGAATACAGTTACAACTAGTAAAAATCACCGAAATTTATAAAAATTACGAATCATGGTCAAAATATATTCCTGAAGAATAATTGTAATTTCCTGAAAGAAAAAAAAATAATAAATACAAAAATAAGTAAATGGAAGCCATAATATAAACAAATACTATTGAAAATTATTGAAAATGGACAATGGGAGAATAGGTATATGTAGAATAGAAAGACAAGAACTGGTAATAAAACTGAAGACAAGAAAAAGATAGCAGGACACTAATGATGTCATTAGGTGGTGTCACCCATCTCTGACACTCATTCATTCTTCCAATTAGGGTTGGCCGATGCACCAGGTGCGGTGCTGTGCAGTTCATTGCAAGTGCCTCATTTTTTGTGGTGTGGTGTAGTATGACACACAACTCCAGTGTCACAGTGTGGTGCGCATTCAAAGGTGCTGTAAGGTGCAAATAAAATTACTTTCAGCTTCTGACATAATTCCAGAAGCTTGCCGCTAAAGAATTTTCTCAAAAAATTTAACTTAACTTAACTTTTCTAAACTTAGAAACTTTTTTGAACTTAGAAAATTTTTTCAGAAAAAAAGTCCCAGTACAGTATATATATATATATATATATATATATATATATATATATATATATATATATATATATATATATATATATATATATTTATATATATATATACTATATATTATATTATTAATTATTATATAATTATATCTATAATATATATATATATATATATATCATATAATATTATATATATATATATATAATATATATACTATATATATACTATATATATATATATCTATATATATATTATATATATAATATATATATATATATATATATATATATATATATATATATATATATATTAGGGATGGGCCGGAATACGTGAATTACCGGAATAAGACAGCCCGGATACCCGGATATCCGGCTGGAAGTTAACCGGATATCCGGCCGGATATCCGGTCGGATATCCGGCAGTCTGTTAAATAGCGTCGGGCGGGGTGACTGTAAATAAAACAAAAATAATTTTTTTTTTTTGCTCATTAACATAGCACGCGTAGTAACTACAAGTTTTATTTTAGATTCTCTTTAATTCTCGAGTTTCTTTTTTTTAAAACATGTAATAATACTTAGGTATAAAATGTCCTTAAATAGAATTTCACTTTTGAAAAATGTGAGTTTTTTTTAACTTTGTTATAAAATGAAAAGTTATGGACAGATTTTAATTATTTTTTCAGTGTATACAGTCGAGTATGTTAGCTTTAACCTGGCAAAGTAAATTTTTGTTCCCACAACAGTGGCATAGTGGTTAAATCGCTGGGCCTAACTTGGCCGATTCATGGCCCCCCCCATAAAAATTGACATAGATTGGGTGAATTGGGCCACCATTGTTATTCTTTATTTTATGTACGCTCTTATTATTGACATTTTCTATTACGTTAGCTAATCTAAATACTAAAAAAACAGTTTACCTTATACTTAAGTAAAAATTAACACATAAAAAAATGAACATTTATATGAGAAAATATACAATTCAAAAGGGTCAACAATTTTGTCCCACGAATGGGGTGAATTGGGCCACCACATTTTTATTCTTATTATTATTTATCATTAATTGAAAACATGGTGTTTTAACTAATTTTAATATATGAAACAATTACTATATTAATTTATAAAAAATAAATATACAAATTGAATTATACCATAAAAGAGGACTTTAAAAAAGATGAGCCAATTCACCCCACACATGGTGGTACGATTCACCCCTTCAAACGTGAGTCTAAAACGAGCTTTATTTTAACACTTTAATAAACTATGACTTATCAGAATTACATTATTATTTTTTGTGTGCCCAACTATAGGGCCTTGATTTTCAAGAAAAAAAAATTTTTTTAAAGTGTATTAGGGGAAAGTGAGGAGACGAAGTTATACCTAAAGTGGCCCACGTCACCCCGCCGACGCTATAATGCGGGATATATATATATATACTAATATATATATATATATATATAAAATATATATACGTATATATATATATTATATATTATTATATATATATATATATATTATATATACTATATATATATATACATATATATACATATATATATATATATATAATATATATATATATATACTATATATATATATATATTATATACTATATATCAGTATATATATATATCTATATATATATACTATATTATATATATATATGCCAGTCTCCAGATTATTAGGTGCCCTCTGTATCTAAAAAACACACTAATACTTCTAACGGTACATAAAACTGAACTACATTTTTGAATCAGCGTATATTGTCATGCAAGAACAAAAAACAAATAATAACTAACATATAATTTTTACATAAATACATCAAAAAATGGTTATTTATTGTACGTTTCCAAACTTAATTTAAACATGATACCCGTAAAAAATAAAAACGTTTTCTTATATCTTTTCATACTTTAGGGGAACACTTTAAACAAATAATGGCAAAAATTACAAAAAATAACAAAATTTTAAAAATATGCATATAACGGTCAGGTCAGGTCACCAAAAAAAATTTAGCCTCTAGAACATCTATCTATCATGGAGTTTTGTGTGTGTGTGTGCGCGCGAGCGCGTAAAATGTTCGCATTAACATTGGAACGAAAAATATTTGGGGGAATCATGATGTGAACGCGAAGGAATTTGGGGGAACCGAGACGAACTATCGTACACTGAAACTATTTATTATTATTTTTTTTTATCGCACTTTATTTTATTTCTTTCTTCAATTTTCAGCCAAAACAATGTACGCTGATTTCAAAAATGTATTCCGTTTTTACGTAGCTATCATAGTTTATTAGATACCAGGGGACATATCCGATTCTCAATATCTATAATTTTTATATATATATATATATATATTATACTATATATATATATACTATTATATATATATATCTATATATATATATATAGTAGTATATATATATATATTATATATATATATACTATTATATATATATATATATAATATATATATATATATATCTATATATATATATATATATATATATATACTACTACTACTATAATATATATATATATAATATATATATATATAATATTATTATATATATTTGATGTAGCAACTCCATTATAACTTTGTAAAATAATTTTACATTTATGTTTCGTGACTTATGGCTAACGATTTGCGCGAGCAAACATTTTAGCATAAGTCAAAGTGAACAATCTATATACACTCGTTCTTTTGGAATACTCTTTCAGTCAGATAACCCAGTCGATCAAATTATTAACGAAACAAAAAAAAATCTCACTCAAGATACTCACTTCTTCCTAGATAATCCTCCGGCAAGAGCGTAACCTCTCAACGGACAAGGCCTGCGACCTTGAATTCCGATCATCAAATTTTTTCGCCGCTAACGACAAGAGTCTGAGGAAGTTCGAAAAACGCACTGGGAAAGGCTGCGACTTGCAATTCGCCTACAAAGAGTATCTCTCAACAAAAGGGACTTTTGTTACTTTTATATTTTCATTGCGTATTTTACCTTAATGGTTGAATAAAAAAATTCATTTCAAATATGGATTTCTAATTTACCCAAACCTCTTATATAGGGTGCTTGCTCATAAAAAAGAACGCCGCAATCTTAGGCAAGTACATCCCTTATATAATTGGCTGAACTTGGAGAAGAACACACCCACATTTCAATGATGCCTTCTGAATTACTAAGACTTACAAGAAGCTCTTTATCCTTTTAATGCTTTGCTTTACTTAGCTTGCCATAATTCTTCCAACAGATCACTGAGAAAATGGACTCAAGCAAACGAATTTGGCAGATTTGGTCATTTTATTTTTGGATTATGGTCCTTCATCTTTTCACAACAAACACAACGTTAGAGATTCACCATCGCTAGACATAGCAACACTTCCTTTACGGTATGGATTTTCTTTCATCATTTCAAGTTTGGATTATGGGGCAGAAACCTCATTTTTGAACTTCCACTACGACACTCTCCTTGATTCCTTTCGAATTCTGAGAATGGTTCTGTGACCGTCCCTTTTAATGTACTGAAGAAATTTTTTCAAATCAAGGACCTAAACTTTCCAAGCAATTTCGGCCTCTACATACTCGTAACTTCATTTATGGTATGGATTTCTTTCATCAACATTTTAAGTTTGGATTATGGGCAGAAATTCATTTTTGAATTCCACTTCGAACCTTTGTTCCTTTTCGAATTCCTAAATGGTTCTGTGACCTCTCCCTTTTATGTATGAACGAAAATTTTCACATAAAGAACCTACAACTTCAAGCCAACTTCACGTCTCTACATATGTCACAGCAATGTTTCCTCGTAAACTACAACTTTGAAAACCACGTGCGCATTGGTCAAATCCATGGACACGTTTAGAAGACGTCTTATCACTGGACGCTTTCCTTGGAATTTAATGGTCGATCAAAATGTGGCCTATTTAACTTTGTGAATAATTCAATTGTTTCATATCAATAATTATTATGATTAACTTTTTTTTGTTAAGTGCTTATATTGCGATGTATGTATGTGTGTTTAAATCTTGCTTATACAACCAAATATGCTCTTGTTTAAATGCACCTTTTTATTTTCTGTTTATATAACATTATTGTATTTATTTGTATTCAAATACTTGTATATATGTTTAGATCTTCGGATGTAACAAGTTATGCTTCTATTTGGATATAGGCAAAACGTTCACTGTTTACTCATTCTTGGCTTTTATCAATGTTTGTATTGTTTCCTTATGTCTTCGACCTAATTATATCTGCTTGCATTTGAAGTAATTTAATTTTATGTATTTTAGTTATATTTCTTGGTATAATTATTATAACATTCTTTCTCACTCCGTGTTTAGCGCAGGAAGTAATGTAGCACTCCATTATAACTTTGTAAAATAATTTTAAATTTATGCAACTTAGGCTAAGATTTGCGCGAGCAAAAATTTTAGGCATAAGTCAAAGTGAAAATATATATAACTCGTTCTTTTGAGATACTCCTTCAGTCAGATAACCCAGTCAGATCAAAATTATTACAGGGAATCAAAAAAAACATCTCACTCAAGATACTCTCTTCACGAATCCTCCGCAAAGAGCGATAAAACCTTCCAGGACAAGGCTGCGACCTTGAACTTCCGATCACAAAATTTTTCGCCGCTAAACGAAGAGTCTGAGGCAAGTTCGAAAAACGCACACTGGAAAGGGCTGCGACTTGCAATTCGCCTACAAAGAGTATCATCACAGAAGGACTTTTGTTTACTTTTTATACTTTTCACTTGCGTATTTTTTACCTTAATGGTTGAATAAAACATCATTTCAATATGGATTTCTAATTTACCAACCTCTTATAATAGGGTGCTTGCTACTAAAGAGCACAACTAGCAGTCATCCGCTATATATATAGTATATATATGTATATATATATACTATATATATATATTATATATATAATATATATAGTATATATATATATATATAATATATATACTATTAATATATATATCAGAGGTGGGCTTTCCGCAATTTAAGTCCCGCAATTGTAGATTGCTGAAATTAAAAAAAAATTGAGAAAATTGCGATAGCGATAATTTGAAAAATGTGTTGGAATTGCAGTTAAGCGGAAAATGCCTATATCATTCCGCAGTTAGAGGACTACCAAAAAAATTTGTGGAGTTTCAAGTAAAATACCAAAATTTATAGTCACAAATTTTTACGTGGGAAAATAGTCACCCTTTAAATGTACATTATTAGGTAGTCGAAATCTTTTTTTTTTTTTTTTTTTTTTTTTTTTTTTTTTTTTTTTTTTTTTTTTTTTTTTAGGATCAGTTTTTTAAACAGGTTTCTTTTATATCCTGATGTAAAATTTATCAATACTATAAATGATATTGAGTGTTACTATTAATCTATTACTATTAATCGACCGATTCTCAATACAGATAATATTTAGTTCTCGATTGTCTTATAAAGTTATAATCGATATTGATGCACTTTATTTGTAGCACCCCTTTCTTTAAATAAAGCAGACGTATATTAACTTTCCAACATTGCACTTTTTACTCAAAGTTTTGTGCCTCTGACATTTGCACTGATGTTTTATATTTATCACTGAAAGGCGGGTAACACTTTTGGACGAATTAAATTCCAGTGTTTTTTTTTTTTTATTATAATTTCTGAGAATGTGCGTATATATAGTGGTAAAATAAATACAATGCTTAAACACGTATAAATAAGCGAGTGGTAATTACTCTATTTAGTAATTACGAATACCCTAAACGTGGGAAATAAAATTGTGTGGTAAAATTGCATTAACATGTGTCTTGGTAGCTTAATTCCACATTATAACTATCATATTTTTTAATATACATATTTAATATTCTTTATATATATTAATTAATAATATTTAATATCTACTATAGGGTTTTTAGTCCATAACATTTAAAATGAAAGCGTGTCACCAACATAATTTCAGATAAATTATAGCTGCTTTTCCAGAAGCCCGCCTGCAGCAACAGGGCGCGCACCACCGGCCCGCACATTTGCATACGTTTCCAAAAGAGCCGTTTGCGCCAATTCTAACGTCACGTAAACGTCAGCAGGTCAGTCGCCTGTTTGTTAAATCATACGATTTTCGGGAATTACATACAAAGGGCGGGCGGCTGCCGGAAACAGGATATTGTTACAAAACCCAACATACGCTTCTTTACAAAACATGTGTCGGGAAAATGGCTTGCCAAAAGTTTTTTACATATTTTAGTTACTTTTATATTGAGGATGCTATACTTCCGTACCATTTCATACAATAGATATATATAAGTTAAGACGATGTTTACAATTGTCAGCTGATCGGACGGGCGCGCTCGGCCGTTTCCAGGTACTCAAATTTCCTGTTCTCTGATTGTTAATGTAATTTTTTTCAATTCGAAGCGTTTTCGAGTCGATTTTGCACACGAGCTGCACTCGGACTTCTGGAAAGGCAGATTGTATTGTACAGTCAACATAAATGATAAATAAATATATAACATTGGTACCCCCACATCGAAAGTCTAAAACAAGTATAACTATACTATATATATATAATATATATATATATATATATACTATATATATAATATTATATTATAATATATATATATATATATATATATATATATTATATATATATATTATATATAATATTATATATATATATATAATATATATAATATAATTTTTTTCAAATTCTTTGGAAATATTTACCAAACGAGGAAGATACCTACTGGGGAGTAATTATCCGTTATCCCGGCCGGATAACAATGATATCCGGCCGGATACCGGATAGTCAAAAACACATTGATATCCGGCCGGATACCGGATAGTTGCCGGATATCCGGCCCATCCCTAATATACTATTATAAATATATATATATACGTATATATATATATATATATATATATATATATATATAATATATATATATACTATAAATATATATATATATATATATATATATATATTATATATATATAACTATATATATATATATATATGGCGTAGGCCGGAATTTAATTTAGGGGGGCAAACGGTTTGAGTATATATATATACTATATATATGTATATATATTATTATATATATATATATATATATATATATATATATAATATATATATATATATATATATATATATATATATATACTATATATTTATGTTCTTCAAAATTGCTGTAATATTTCTTTTATTTTCTGCAATTGTTTTTTAATGTGTTTTCTGCAGCTGAATATCAACGGGTACGCCTTCCGAGATTGATTTAACAGCTTTGGCAGCCGCCAAATGCTTATCGACAATACTGGAAGTTTCTACGGAGAATAAATGTCAGAACGAAATCCAGCTTGTCAGTAAAGCACCAAGGTGTAGTTGACTTTAACGCCAAATATGAAACGACAAACACACTTACAATTTTAGAAAACATAATATACATATGTTAAGTAATTAGTAATTACTAACTTCATTATCTATCTGTATTGATGTTTTTTTCAGTTTTCTACTACTAAACCCTAAACACAACGTCGTCTGGGAAACATATAAGGTTCATAATTTTATTTCACCAAGATTTGGGGGGGGGGCAAGTGCCCCCTGCCACCCCCCTGCCTTACGCCCATAATATATATATATTACTATAAATATATAATATATATATATATATATCATATATATATATATATCTATATATATATTATATATATATTATTACTATATATATATATATATATATTATATATATTATATATATATATACGTATATAGTTCTACTAATACTTATATAAGTATATTGGTTTCACCTCAATACAAGCATCCGAAAAAACAGACGTCCAAGAATTTATATTTTTACTATTTTACGAATCAAAGGCAAAATCTCTCTTTCTGTTTTCAAATTACTGCATAAATCCCTTCTATTTATAGCTTTGCCTGTCAAAATGGTTGAACTTATTCTTACCAACTTTCAGTCACATAGCTCCACCTCCATTGTGAAGGGCTCTTTGCACATGACTTTCTAAACGTAGATTCATCCCTTTCTGTTCAAGATTTCTGACACAAAAGTAACTACTATGCTCAATCCTTACCATTGTACTACATTGGCAAAAATATACACCAAAACCAATAGGTGTATCAATTACTGAGGAGACAATATAACAATTACCAAAATTTATCTCAGGTATTTTCAAATAGAACATTGCATAGTTCAATTTTCAAATCATTTTGACATGATTGCTTTTCAAAAATAGGTATGAACTGGATATTGGTCAAACTTTCATATATACTGAAAAATGCCCTAAATCGGCATTGTAGAGTTTAGAATATAGTATGACAAAAAATTTATATTTTTTTCCGATAATCATTTTTTAAAAATATTTTTCCTACCCAGGCATGCACTATTAGACTTAATATTAACTAACGATGAAAGTATGGTTGATAAGATTAGAGTTGAAGAGAATTTAGG
>JABUQX010093001.1:0-2500 GCA_015478945.1 Trachelipus rathkii
TGTCGCGGGGGTTCCTCCCCCCCTCCCCTACGGGGTATTGAAAACGTCCCCCCCTGTGTTCCCCGTTCGGCCTCGAGCCCCCTACATTGCCGTTTGTAATACCCTTACAAATAATTATATATATATTATTATTGTCCCTGCTCCTAAAAAAAAAAAGAAATAGCCAATATTTATTTTTATTTTATTTATTTATTTATTTATTTTTTTACATTTTTGTACCAAACTAAAATTTTACAAGGATTCCAAAAAATGTTATTCCTTTTCCTGTAGCTATTTTGTAGTTTTTGAGATGTTTTTTTTTTTTTTTTTTTTTTTTTTTTTTTTTTTTTTTTTTTTTCTTAACAGTTTCCCGCAATAAAATTTTGCCTCAGGATTCCAACAATGTATTCCTTTTTCCTGTAACTATTGTAGTTTTTGAGATAATTTTTTTTTTTTTTAGATGATAGTTGTCGCTCTAAACCAAATATCACCATATATTTATATATATATATATTATATAATATTATATATAATATATATATATATATATATATTATATATATATATATATATATTAGTACTATATTATATATATATATATTATATATATATATATATATATATATATATATATATATATATTATAAGTTTATAGGAATTGTGTTATGGTGGTTTCTCACTTAAATTCACCCCCAAGGAAATAATGCCTTTATTTAATCTTCAAGGATGAATATTATTGCTTAAATAAATTTTGGAAGATGTTAAAAATATGAAATAATCTGCCTCAAATTTCATATTAATAACATACTGTTTAGGAAAATTAATTATCCAACCTGTCGATTTCCGGCCAATTTTTAGGAATTTTATATTATGAAAAGTTTTAGAATGATTTGTAAAAAAAGAGAAAGAAAGAAACGCTTTAAAAAAAATTTTAAAAAATATTTTTTTGAAATTTTTTTCAAATTCATTTTTAAAAGCGTTATTCGCGTGCCCAGATGCGATTCATTTTTTTTTAAAATTCTTACATTGAGTAAATTCTCACTAAAACATGAGACAAGACATCATTTTTGGTATAAAACAAAAACTTAAAGTTTTTAATTGAAATTAAATTTTTAGATTCAGAGAACAATATTTTGTGAAAAATTTCATTCATTTAAATTTTGTAGGTTTATAATTATGGATTATGCTGCCAATAATTTGTTATAATCAATTAATAAGTTATTATTTTTTATACTCAATCGAGAGGATTAAACCACACTCCGGTCACAAAGTAAACCATAAAACGGGGCGTGGACGTTCAAGAAGTTTAAATGAAAATATGTAAGGGAACGCATATAATAATTTATGGAAAGGATTATGTAACTCAGCTGAATCATGCGTTTACTTTGCGCGAATCGTCAAGCGATTCCTTGATATATTTCAATAGGAATTTTCAAGACCGTCCACAAACTTAAACATCGTTATTTGTGATTGTTGTGGCTAATCGTGTTCCATTAGGCCAGCTCACGTTGGGAAAATAACCACAAACTTAAAATTATTTAAAATTTTAAACAAAAAAAAAAAAAAAGAAAAAAAAAACTAAAATACTTCAACATTGGTTTAAGGTATGATTAACTTTAGTTAGAAAAATTGCAGTATTTAAAAAAAAAAAAAAATAAAAAAAAAAAGTTTTTCATAATTTTTTCTAAGCTATCTCGAAGGAAATGATTGGGGGGTTTGTGTACGTATTTAACTATTGAAAGTTATAGTAGAATTAGCCACCTATCGCAAAGAATTTTCAGAAAAAACAACGGAATCAAGACATAAACAACAACTGGCCCAACAAAAAAAAAATTATTTTTTTTGCTGCCAAGGATATTTTATCGAATTTATAGTATATCGGGTGTGCTGATTTCAGAAATGACATTAGTTTTCCAAGATTGGCTCTAGTTCTTGAGATACAGGGTGTTCCAGATTTACTCTTATACAAATATCTTTTTTAATGCATATTTTACAGTAATATCGTTTTATTTCTTTTTTAAGGGGCTTACCTTTATATATACTTTATTTTTTTCTATTTTCAGAACACTATGAGTACTTCACGAAGAGCCTGTTTGAATAACCCAATGTATTCTGCTACATCTGTGGTGAATATTGCCAGGAGAACTAAAGAAGAAATATTACTAACTTTGTGAAGCAAGCATATCTGGCATACTTTGGAATGAAACTCGGAGACCAAGATAAGTCTTGGGCTCCCCATATGGTCTGTAAAACGTGTGTCGAAAATCTACGTCAGTGGAAAAATGGACGAAGAAAAGGTTTAAAATTTGGTGTGCCTATGGTATGGCGGGAGCCAAAGAATCACCACAGTGACTGTTATTTTTGCTTGGTTAATGTGAAAGGTATCAATCGTTACAAGAAACGTAAATTTGAGTATCCGGATTTGGAATCAGCAAAGCGACCTGTACCACACTCCGACGATGTCCCCATCCCAGTGTTCACTACACTCCCAGACCTAGCATTGTCTGATGAAGAAGATATC
>JABUQX010093002.1:2500-18892 GCA_015478945.1 Trachelipus rathkii
GTATCTTGAGTTTCACTTATGTCACGGAGCACATGTTGTGAAGCCAAACTAATGAGTTCATTTGTAAATAGGAGACTCATATATTTTTGTTCTGCTTTTCTCATTCTCCAGGTGACTTTTAAGAAGCGGGTCATACCTGGATAACAAATCAATAATATTGAGAAAGTTTCCAGATTTACTATCAATATATCGGGTTAAAAAGATACGATATTATATATATATATCACTCTATTATAGTATTACTAATATATATATATATATTATATATATATATTACTATATATATATATATATAATATATATATATATTAGATATATATATATATATAATATAATATACTATTATATATATATATATATAATATATATTATTAGAATATATATATAGAAGAGAGAGAGAGAGAGAGAGAGCTTTCATATAAGTTGTCTATCGATATAAATCCTCTTACCACTGTGCGCCCTCTCGTTCGTAGCCTCGTCTAGCGCTCTGGGGGGCGTTATTTACGCCACTGCTCATTTGCAATATTTAAGAGGGAATTGGATATTTATATGGATGATTTGGGCATCATATAGAATATTTTAACTAAGCCAAATTGACAGGTTTTTAGTTATGTTAATATATTAAGGTTAAAATGCATGTTCACTATGGAAAAAACATATTAAGCTGTTGCTGAGTTTGATCTGTTAGACGTATTGTTTGTTCTGTATTGAGTACTGTTGTACTTGTGTAAGTGATAGCAGCGCTGTGTAGTTTGTGTGTGTGCATGAGCATGTTGGGTGATTGGCATGTACTTGGTCAACATTTTCAATGCTTATTTTGGGTCAATGTTTAGCTGAGGAAAACGGATAATAGTTTGGATACTAATAGTTTTGGTATGCGTGTATTAAATAGACTTACAGAATTTGAATTTGAGGTAAAAGATATTAAATCTTTACTGGACCATATTGACCCAAGTGGAGTTACAGGTCCTGATTATATGGTAAAATTCTGATGGAGGGTAGTAGCAGCATTGCCAAAGGTCCACAGCATTTGATGTTTTAAGCAATCTATAACATTTGGTGAGGTACCAGATGACTGGAAAACAGCATATGTTGTGCCTATTTATTATAATGGTAGTAAGGAAGATTTGGGAAATTATAGGCCAATTAGCTTAACATCTTTGGTTGGAAAAGTTACAGAAAGGTCATATAGAGAAATATTTGGAAGGTAACAAAATATGGTATTACTCCCAGCATGGGTTTAGAAAAGGTAGCGTCAGTCAGACAAACCTTTTAGAATTTATGGAATACATTACTGATTCTTTGACCAAGGAGATCCAGTTGATATATATACATTTTGACTTCAGCAAGCTTTTGCTAAGGTTCCCCACATAAGGCTGATGAAGAAGTTATTGCAATGTGATATAGGAGGCGTGGTGCATGGTTGGATTAAAGTGTGTTGTGGAATAGAAAACTGGTGTAAACTAAATGGCAATAAGTCATCATGGAAAATAAGCAGTGTGTCCTACAGGGTTCATTGCTGGGGCCACTATTCCTCATATACAGTATATAAATGATTTAGACCAGGGACTTAAATATAAGGTTTCTAAGTTTGCAGATAATACCAAAGTGGCCACCTCAGTAAGGAATAGTGATGGAGTATAAAGAGATTTAAATGATCTTGATAACATTCTTGGGTGGTCAATAAGATGGCAAATGAAATTTTAATAGTAAAAAGTGTATAGGTTCTTGACCCTATGTTACTCCATAAAAGTTTAACTGACATGAAGGGGATTGGCCAGAGTCTGTGGACGAGAAAAATTAGGTGTGATTATAAGGTAGTAATTTCGAAGTAGTTAATTCAGTGTTTGGAAGCAAGGATTAAAGCTAATAAGATGCTAGTATTAATATATCAATGTCGTTTTATAAGAGCAAGGAAGTTATAAGCAAACTGTATAATAGCTATGTTAGGCCAGTATTAGAGTATTGTGCACAAATTTGGGGTCCTTATTTAAATAAAGACATGGATATGATAGAGAGAGTGCAACATAGAGCAACAAGGATGATTTCTGGGTTTGAGGGTAAGAGCTATAAGGAGAGGCTGAAGGAGTTAGGAATGTTTTCTGTAGAAAGGCGATTTCTCAGAGGGGACATCATAAAAGTCTACAAAATATTTACATCTATTGATAATATGGAGACCAATAAATTCTTTATAGTTGACCACGGATGGGAGACCAGGGGGCAGAGTAAGAAAATTAAGAAGGCATGCCATCTTGATATAAGAAAGCATTCATTCAGAATAGGTTGTAATTTTAGAATGTTTGCCATCCAGTAGCTGGCCTGAAAATATACATTTTAAGAAAGGATTGGGTAGGTATATGAATGGTTTGGGTATCATAGAGTATATTTTGACAAAACCAAATTGGCAGGCTTTTTATTACAGTAGTTATTAAGGTAAAATTATGACTATAAATAAGTTAAGGCATGTGGATGGTTTAGTATCATATAGTATACTTTGACTAAGCCAAATTGGTGTGGTTTTTAGTTACACTAGCCCTAGGATTTGCTTGAGCATGTTTGGTAAGTAGTTTGACTGGGACAGTCATGATAGACCCATGTGGCTTTTTACTGTCTTTATTTCTAATGTTCTAATGATTCTATTTGGTTGACTGGGACATTTTTGATAGGCCCATTTGGCTTCTTATTGTCTCTATAAAACAAGATTTTACTGAATTTAAGATTCTTTTAGCATTTGGAAAAAAGTTACTGTATATCTTAAGATTAATTGTACTAATATTTTAATTGTTTTATCCAAACAGGGAAAGTTTTTGTGTCATTCTAAGGTAGTTTTAACACAAAATATAATTTAACTTGATCATGGATATTAAATGTGAAGTTGAAATTAAGGATGAAATCATAGAAAGTTCTGAAGATGTTATAAACAATGGTCAAAGCTTAGAGCAAGACGCATGTTTGGAAGAAATTACGGTATTATTCTTATTTTTAATAAATCATTATTAATAAATTCTTTTCATTTATTTTATTTTAAAAAACTTTTTATCTTGAACAGAAAAACTTTGTCCCTAGTAAAGATGCCAAAGAGGAGATGGAAATAAAGCAACCTCTTGAAATAAAAGAAGAATATACAAAGATTGATGAACCTCTTGAACAAATTTATGTAATAGATAAAATTCAGGTATGTATAGAAAATTAAGTTATTCGAGTATCTCATGAATTACTGAAATTGACCTTTGTTTACGCCCTGTTGCAATATCAAATATTTTCATTGATTAAGCTGAAAGTAATGATATGATTTTATTCATGCATATTAAATAGCCTATTATGAGGGTTTGTAATTATAATCCTTACAACTTCTTATAATATTATATAAATGATAGAGGCTATAAAGGCAGGGGCACATATCCTGGTTTTAGGTATAAGGTGCACTATGTGTTTATTTACTCAAATAAATAATGAAAAAAAAATATATATATTAAAAACAAATACCCAAGGTTATTTTTTTGTGTAGCATACATCCTTGTGCATATCCTAGGAAGCAACTTTATTGAGAGATATTCTAGAATAGACCAATACCCATATGGTACCCTTTTTTTTTTTTTTTAATTGTAATCTGTCAATACCATCCATCCAAAGTTTCTTTATGTAATATAAGTCTTGGTTGAAAAAATCCTGTTTTTTTTGGTTTTCTTGAGATATGAAATCAAAAATCCAGGCTACCATTTTAATATTTTAATTAATGTACCACCATAGTTTCCAGTTACAGATGTAACTTTGAATTTGATTTAAAAATACCCTAGTTTAAGCTGGCAATTATTATTTTAAATTACCTATTTATTATAATTGAGTGATAACAGATTAAAACCATTATTTTTGTAAATATATTATCCTTTATAAATTTTCTAATAAATAATACAATTGATAAAGTGTGATTTGTTTATATTTGATATATATAATATTATATTATATATATATATATATAGTATATATATATTATTATATATCAATGTAATATAGCTAATATATATCTTTTGTAGCTGTATATGTTCATATATCTGAATATATGCGGATATAATATATATATATAATATATATATATAGTATTAGTGTTGCATACCGAACCTAAATTTTAGTCTGATACCGATACAAGTACTCACAATTTTTTCAAAAACCGATACTGATACCGAATTTTTGCCGTTAACCGATACCGGATACTTTCAATTTTAAATAATGCCCTAATATATTATAAATATATATATATTATATATTATTATATAGTATATATATATATATATATATATATATATATATTATATTATATATATATATATAATATATAATATAATATATATATATATATCGAGAGCTGCTGGTTAACGGAAATCATACTATTCTCTACAGCACACTGTGGCGGTGCCAGCCCGTAGCTCGCGAAGTAACGTGTTGCTCGCATATTGTTTTAATGTGACTGTGCGCATTAAGATTCATTCACGTTAGTTAAAAATAAAATAGTTTATTTAAAATAGTTAGGCACCCTATATCTCTTCAAAACTTCTCCATTCTTCAAAATGCTTCTACAGATAGAACTTAAAATTTTGGAATCTTTATATATAAAAAACAGTTAAACCTACACTTAACATCCAGTAAGATTTCTTTGGCAACATCTTGATTGCTGAACTATCTATCCTTTTCTCTCATTTCTTTTATTTATTTCTTGTTTATTTATTTATTTATTCCCTTTATTCCTATTACACAAACTTACTTCTGATTCTGAACTTTTATACCTCACAACAATATTTTTTGTTGATATTTTTATATTTATCAATTAGTATTTTAATTTAGTTCATCAAGTCGTATATTGTTTACGCTTTTTATTTATTTAATTTCAAGGTAACTGAAGTGGAAGGCTGTATTGATATAATACGAAGGTTTACCATAGAATGAATTTTTATCTATAATACTATTAATCTTAAACATGAACGAATTTTTTCCCTAAGTTTTTTCCGACCTTTTGGTTCGCTATATTTATAAAAAAGGAATATTACAGTAATTAATGTCGAGATTTCGCAAAAAAATAGAAAAAATTAGAAAATTTACAAGCAACGCGCTACGCGACGCTGGAACGCGAAACATTCCAGCTTGCCCGAAAACATATGCGCCAGCGTTCCCGTATATACAACTTACTAGCGCTGCGCTGTAAGTTTGTTAACACGGCAAGCTCGCTCACAATTTGAAATGTTTTTATATTAATAAATACATAATAATCAAAGTTAAATTTTATTATAAACTTCTTAATATTTTTTTTAATTTTTTTGTGAGCTTCAAAATTAATTACTCGTAAATATCTATTTTTTATAAATATAAGGGGAAACCAAAGTCCGAAAACTTGGGGCAAAAATCAGCAAGTTTAAAATTAATAGTATAAGGTAATAAAATTTAAGCTTTATTATTATTATTATTATATTAATGATAAACATTTCAAATGTGCGCACGCCTTGCCCTGTAACATGTTCCTTACTGGCACAGCCGAGTAAAGTTAGACGGGAACGCTTAGCGCATATTGTTTTCAGGCAGAGCCTGGGACGATCGCGGTTCGTGGTGCGTCGACGTTGATCGTTTTTCTTTTAGTTTTTTATTGAAGATACGGTTCCCTAGGGAACTCTCCAATTAATGATATATATATATATAATATATTATATATAATATATATATATAGTAATATATATATTATATATATATATATATATAGTATATATATATATTATATATATATAGTATATTATATATATATATATATATGGAGTACGATTTTTGGGATATTCTGAATGATTTTTTGATGGGGTGAGTAGAAGCTTCAGAGTGTTGGTGTTGGGGGACCTGAATGGTTGGATTAGGTGATCAAAAAAAGGATGGTATAACAGGTGGTTTGGGGGTGGCGGGAGAGAAACTGAGAATGGTAGGAAGGTGATTGGATTTCTGTGAAGAGAGAGGTAATGTGTGTAAGTAATATTTCTTTATAACACAAGAGTATCCATAAGTATACTAAGAGTTGGTGTAGGTAGAGATGGTACCGAAGTGAAAAGTATGGATTGATTTTGTGTTGGGTGAAGAAGGAGATGTTGAAGAATGTTGGATGTTAAATCAGTGGGGGTTAGGAATGGGATAATCGGATCATTATGTTGTTCTATGTAAAATTAAGTTAGTGGGGGCTTGATGGAGAGGAAGGTGTGTTACGAAAGGAAGTAGGTAAAATTAAGAGTGAGAAGTTTAATGAACAAGGAATAAGGATAAGTATGTAAGAGCTCTCGCTAGTAAATCGGTTAAAATGTGCAACAGTTGATACTGAACAATCTGGGGGCAAATTTGATATGGAAGCAAATGTAGTATGCAAAGGAATGTGTTGGATGTGTAAAGTAGGAAGAAGAATGTTTAACAGCGAATTGGTGGAACTGAAGAGGTGATGAAAGCGGTTAAAGGTAAAAAAGAAGCGTGGTGAATGTGGTAAAAGCATGATGAAGACTCAAAAGAATAGGTTGCTTGGAATTATAATTAAGGATGGAAAAAAGAAATACTAAAAGGTGCATAACGTAGGAGAAAAGAAGAGAGGTAAATGAACAGTTGGAAGGAGGATGAATGAAGGACATACAGGGAATAGGAAGCTCTTCTGGAAGGAAGCGCGAAGTTAAAAATGAGAATAAGGGGAATCTCTTAGAATAATGAATAGGGAATGGTCTGTTTTTTTAACTGATGAAATGGATGTGCAGGGGAGTGTGAAAGAACACTTAGAATCTGCACAATATTAACAGTAACAGGATGAGGTGTTAGTGAATGTGTGTGGTTTTGATGGTGCAAGAAGGAATAGGTATTTTGCGGATGAGGTTATTAGTAAGGAAGGAGGAATCGGGTATAGTGGAGAAAGTTTGAAGAACTGGTAAAATCTGCAGTATAGATTTGAAATTACTAGTGAAATGATCAGAGCGGAGGCGAGATGGTGATTAATTTGGATTTGGAAAGTTGTGTAATAAAGCGTTTATGGAGGGTAAGTCAAGGGATTGGAGGAGAGCGGTAATAGTACCCTTATATAAGGGTAAGGGAGAAAAGGGGAACTGTAGAAATTATACGGGAATAAGTTTATTGAGTGTTGTAGGGAAGATATAGTCTGGTATTTTTGGTCGAAGAGTGCCGTCGAGTGACTGGATGGGACTGGATTGGTGAAGAAAGGTGGCGTTTAGGAGTGGTAGAGGATGGTGTGGATCAAATCTTTACATTGAAAACAAAAGGATTGAGAAAATGAGGGAGAAGAAGAATAAATTATATTTAGGTTTTATGGATTTCAACGAGGCGTATGATAGAGTTAATAGGGAAAGCTTAAAATGGCAGGTTTAGTGATATTAAGTGGTGTTGGTGGTAGGCTTGCTAATGGAATCAAAAGTATGTATGAAGATAGCGGTGAAGCGTGTGTAAGAATAAATGGTGTCAATGGTGATTGGTTTAGGATTAATAGCGGAGTGGAGACACGGGTTGTGTTATCGTCTCCTTGGTTATTCAATTTGGTATATGGATGGGGTCTGAAAGAATTCGAGGTGGGATGGCAGGAAATGGTGTTAGAATGATGGAGAAATGGAAGATGAGTGGAGGGTGCCCTAGCTATTTATGCGGATGATTGGTTCTGTGTGGTGAATCTGAAGGAGAGTTTGAGAGGATTGGTAGAGAGATTTGGCAGGGTATGTAAAAGGAGGGGTTTGAAAGTATACGTAGATAAGAGTAAGGTTATTGGTTGTGAGTGAGGAACAGTCCTCAGTGTGAGTTTGTTAGATGGTGAGCACAGGCTGGACAAGTGCTGATTTTAAATATTTAGGGTATGTGTTTGGATGAGAAGGAACGGATGTGCAGAGTGTAGTAGTAAAGTTGTGAATGGCAGAAGGTTGCTGGTGCAATTAAAACGTTGGTGAATGTAAGGGACTAAGTCTTGAGTGCGCTAGAGTCCTTACATGAAGGGTATGTTGTTACCCAAGTGTTATTGTATAGTAGGAAGACTATGGTCTGGAATAAGAAAGTATAGATCTAAAGTTCAATGTTTCAGATGGACAATCTTAGGGGCAGTGCTAGGTGTGAGAAGAATTAATAAATTAGGAATGAACGTATTAGAGAAGTGTGTGGTGTGAAGAAAGGGGTAAATGAAGAATAAATGAAAGTATGTTGAACGATGGTTTGGTCATGTGGAAAGGAAATGAAATGATAGTCGGTTGGTTAGTCGGATGTATAGTTAGAGAGTGTGTTGGGAACCGACCGGCTGGGAGACCGAAGAAAAGTGGATTGAGTTCGGTGAACGAATGTCTGAAGGCGAGAAATTGTGAGTTTGGCAGAGGCCGAAAATAAAGGTTCATGATAGGAGAGAATGGCGGGTTTTGTATGGGGGCAAGGTTGTGGCCCAACTGGGCCAGGGGATCCCTAACATTGACGATTTACCATAGTGGGGTCCGTCGCGGTCCATGATGCTCTAGGGTGGAGTTTTCTGTCCTGTTGACGCTCTCTTAATAATGGTACAGAGGGGACCGGTAAGGCTGGCTTTCTTTTTCGACGTTTGTCATGTTCTCCTACTGCTTTTCTTTTCCGAGCTTGTAGCGCACCTTACCCCCAATCTTGGGCAAAGAGGAAGGTGAAGAAAGAAATGAAAGAAATATAATATAAGGTATATATCATATATATATATATATATATATATATATTCTATATATATATATATATATATATATATATATATATATATATATATATAATATATATATTATATATATATATATATATATATATTTATATATATATATATATATATAATATATATATATATATATATATATATAATATATATATATATATATATTATAATTTGTGTTTTATATATATTATATATATTATATATATATAATTATATTATATAGTTATATATATATTATTATATATATTATATATAATATATATATATATTATATATATATATTATAGTATATATATAAATATTTATATATTATTATATTATATATATATAGTATTTTTAGTTACCCCTAATTTAATTTTGGCCGGAGGCCGGAGAATTAAAATTTTAATTCCGGCCGGAGGCCGGAGAATAAAATTTTCATTTATACCTGTACCTATATAATATATATATATATATATATATAAAATATATATATATATAATAACTATAATAATATATATATATATATATATATATATATATAGTATATATATATATATATATATATATATATCTATATAGTATAATATATATAATATATATATATATATATATATATATTTATAAATATTTATAATATATAAATTAGTATCATATATATATTTATATATATATATATATATATTTATATATATATATATATATAATATATATTATTATATATATATATATATATATATAAAGGATTGACTCTAAACATGCAATTATTATGCACCTTCCTCGTCCGGATCCTAAGCTAGTACACTCAAGAGAAGTTACATCCTTGAAGAGGGCTAAACCCTTGAGGTGTGAACTACTTTTGCGCTATTGGGAATACATTACTATCAAGAGGAAACCCAAAGAAAGGTCAAAATATTATAGCACAAACCCTTTACTGGTCATCTTAATTAGAAACATAAACCATAATATTTGAAAGATAAGAAGAAATATCTGAAACTTCAAGAGGATGGCCGAGAAAAGAAAACATGATATCACAGACACAGCAGATGATGATCCCTGGTTCATTCCCATTTTTTATCAACTTCTACCTCATTAAACAAGATTTCCTCGCCTACACTGTTTGAAATAACGATAAAACAAAGATTTGGGAAATTAATGATAGAAAAAGCACAGAAATTCATTTCAAGACTGGGTAATTGATTGCTGTGATCAATCTGCCATTTTCTTTTGTTGAAGACATTGGATTTAAGAGATAATAAATCACGTATGTCCAATATAATATTCCATAAAGGAGGTACTTTTCAGAAGAGATTATCCAAAATATATAGAAGGGTAAAGAACAAATAACACTTCAGCTCAAGAAAATTCAAGGCAATTCCATTACATCAGATATTGGACTTGCTCATATAACAATGAAAGCTTTTTAAGTATGTCAGGGCATTGGATTGATAAAGATTTTCAAAGGAAGAGTGGAACATTACAAATCAGTAGTTTTAGTGTTTCTCATTCAGCAGAAAATATATGTCTAAAAAGGGAAGAAATACTTAAGAGCTGGAATTTAAAAAAAATAAAATATTCATGTTGTCTTAAGACAACGCTTCCCAACCTTTTTACTCCCACGTACCCCTTGACTAGGCTTTTCATGGATTAGTACCCTCTTTGCATATAACTCCTCCTACCTGTCCCTTCACGCAAAAAAAAATGTTTGTTTTTGTTTGATAGTAATGTTCTTAGGGTTAGCTAAATAATCAAAAGACTCAAATTAATGATTTCTATAGCCTATTATTTTTTATTTTACATTTTACAATTTATTTCAACTTGTTTTAATAGTATATACCCTAATATCAAAACAAATAAAGACAGCATTTAAATAATTTGTAATCACATTATCTTACTGCATGATGAAAGTACATAATAATTATTTTAATCTTTGATACTACAGTCTTCAAGACTCTGCTCTTTTAATATTTCAGTTGTGCTTTCCGCCATTAATCACATTAATTTTCTAATGTCCCCCAACCGGTATGCAGAGTACCACCAGGGTACGCGTACCAAGTTGGGAGCGTCACCAACATTACAAAAGGTACGACGAGAGGGACAGGTGTTATAAATGAGACATGTTTTATTCATTCCTTACAGCTAGTAATACATGCTATATTTTCTCGAAAATCAATTTAAGATTTAATTACTTTATGTAGGAAAATTGTAGGTCATTTTAGTAGATCACCAATTGCTACAGCTAAATTAACGGAAATTCAAAAATCTAATTTGCTAATACACAAGATTATCCAAGATGTGGAAACAAGATGGAATTCATCATATTATATGCTGCAAAGGATCATAGAGCCAAAAAATTGCAACTTATTATATATTCCTCAATTCGAGAAAACAATCTAGATTATCTTAAAATGTGAATCGCTGGAAAGCTAATGGAGAATTAATTTAAGATGCTACAACCATTTAAAGAATTAACTAAAAGAGCGAGTGATGATGATGTAGATTTATCTTTTGTAATACCTGCAGTTAATGCATTTCAAAAATATTTAGCAAAAACTTGGAAGGATAGCGGTGTAAAAACTATGAAAGATGAACTTTTAAATTCTGTTACTGAACGTTTTGGTACCATTAAAGAGAAGAAACTTTATGTACTTGCAACAGTTCTAAATCCACAATACAAATTAGCACAATACATGCACTATATATATACGATATATATATATATATAAATATATATATATATTATATATATATATATTAATAGGTATATATATATATGGGTATATATATATATATATTTAGTGACTGGGACGATTAATCGTCTGCGTTGTTGTCATCGCGGCAAAAATCGGCCAATTTTTTAAATCGTCATCGTCATCGTCCATCGGCAAATTTTCGCCCGATTATTTTGCCGATTAAATGAACAAATATTAAGAAATTTTGAATAATATTAAAACTCAAAAATAATAATAATTAATAATAATAATAATAATATCATAATAATAATAATAATAAATAATAATTAATAATAAATTTTATATTAATTATATTATATATATATATTATATATATATATATAATATATATATATATATTATATTATATATATATATATATAATATATATATATATATATAATTATATAGTAATTATATATTATATTATATTTATATATATATATATATATATATATATATATAATATATATATTATATACCCATTTTGCTTATGGTATGTATGACATTCCAGTGCCTAATGGTTCGCCTTTCTGTTATGCGTTCATAATCCACACTCACCTCCAGAACAACATATCATATACACTACTCTATATCCACACTCCTCTACTAGACAACATTTCAGACATCCCTATCCAACTTATATCCATGATCGTAGTAGGGAGAAAAATTGCCCACATCGTATGTCCTGCGTGTCGTAGAAGCGACTAAGGGACGGTGGTAGTTAAGTTGCTGCCTACTACCACTTATCTTTGCCAAGGAATGCTAATGCAAGCCTCCGGAGTAAGTCTTGATGCGCAGTAAAGCGCCCTTCTAACCTCGGCGAAAAATGTATGAATCGTATCTGTATATGAAATGTTCAGAGGATAATGTGAGGAGATGAGGAGAGGAGATGATGGAGGACTGTATTTAGAAAAGGGCAAATTTTGATTTGCTCGCTGTGACTGAAACAAAGATGAAGGAAACGTGAAAAATGAGTGGTGTGGTGGTGAAATGTGTTTGTGTTGGTGTGGAAAGGAATTAGAAAAAAGAAAAAAAAGGGGGAAAAAAAAAAATAAAGAAGGAAAAAATTTTTTGACCCCCCCCAAAATTTCCCCTGATGAGTGAGCTTGTGGTAGATGAAGCTAATGGTAGATTTGTGTTTGTGTGAAGTACTAGAAGTCTAAAGGTTAAATTTAAGTTTGAAAAGTAAAAATTGGTGTGGTTGCGAAATATGATCCATCTGAGGGTATGTTGAAATAGAGTAACGATTTTTTGGGCATAATCTGAATGATTGTTTGTGGGGATGGGGGGAATAAGGAGATTCACTTCATTTGCAACATATCTGGCTCCATTCAACATAATTTTCATCATTATGCTACAATAAATAACTCATCCTAACGATCCACCATTCCAAGGTTTTATGTGATCTCTCAAAAGTTCACCCTCTAGCGCAACTTACGCATATGAGCACAGAAGCAGGCTTTAAAGTGAGGAGTTTAAATTAGTAGAAATACAGAAGATGGAAGAGAATTCCACAAACAGAGGTGGTGGAAAGGAGGAAGCACCACAGCAAACTGGCTGGGGTTACCAATGTCAACACAATACTGGTGCGCAAATACAGCACCTATTGTGCTACGAAGGCGTCCCGTAAGGGAAGTGGGATGAGAGTGTACAGTCCCTACGTGCATCTGCCGTTAAGTATATACAGATAAAGACCAACATCCGTTTGCAAAGATAGCAGGTCAAGTGAAGCTGGAAAGTCAGAACAGTTTATAAGCCTTTTCGCGTTGACTCGACCCCTGTCCAAAAGCCGGGTGAAACAGAGCCCCCCACAGATATGAGAGCAAGTATCCATACATGGCGGATGAGAACCTTTGTATAGCGGGAACTACGACAAGGACAAAGTTTCACACAGCCTTGGACAGTATTTCCTATTTGAAGCCGACATGGCAACTGTTGTGATGTGATTCTCCCAAAAGAATTATATTTGCTTATTATCAGACAAAGAATGTTCATATTTTTTTTAGGAGAGACGACAGACCGTCGAAAGAGACAGGAAAGTTAGAAAGTATTTTGGAGAAGGAGATTGTAGAAGTTGAGTTTTTAAAGGATTGAATTTCACAAAGTTATTTTCCATCCATCCAGCGAGATAGAATGGGAGAAGATCAGACGAGAGCAATTCCAGAAGTAGCAGTGGAGTATGAATTGATATGCGTTAAAGATATGAAGGGTCGAGTCAACTCCCCGGAATACGAGTGTAGAGTTTAGAAGGTGCAGGTGAGAGATCATTAATGAAAAGTAGAATAAAGTAGGAGATAAGACAGAACTCTGAGGAACACCACTATTGACAGAAATGAAGAAGAAGTCGCCCCATCACAACAGCCAGCGGATATTGAGCGATTTGAAAGAAAGGTAGACATAATATAAGTAAGCAAAGACAAGGAGGAAACCCAAAGGAGGGGAGCTTGGAGAGCACTGACGCGTGCCATTACTACGGTCACATATGCTTTGGATATGCCAAGCGCCACCACCCAAGTCTCCACGTAGTTCCCTAAGAGCAAAAAACCATAAATCGGTTTGATAGGAAATGTATATCGCCAGGAGACTTCGTGCAACGAGAGCCGTAATGGCGATCGGAGTGAGTTTCCAGATGATCTAAAAAGTGAGTTGAGAAGGGTTTCAAAGATTTTAGATAGAATATAAGTAAGAGCTAAGGGCGATAGTTAGAAGGATCAGAGCGGCTTCTTTTTTCGGAATAGGTTGGGACATGTGAGAGTTCCAACATGAGGGAGAAAGTGTAGTATTCGGAGACATAGAGAAATATAGTTTTGAGCGAGGGGCCTGAAGAGATTATCCTTTTCAGTTGGAGAATTAGCCAGAATCATCAGAGTGAATAAGAGGAGGAAAGGCAGATTTACAGAAAGTTGCTAGAGATGAATAGTTTGTCGTAGAAAAACAAGGAGGTTAGCGCAGCTTTCCTTTGATGAAGCCAGCTTTGCTCGTCGAAGAGTATCACTTGCAACGATTTCTAGCTGAATGAAAATTAGCGAGAGTGATAGGAGAACGAGAATCGAGAATCGACCCATGGATTATGAGGAAAGAAAGATTTAGTTTTAAGGAATGAATGAGGAAAGAAAAATTTAGCTGAAGAAGGAATGAACCTGCTCAATACCATCAACGTTATTACAGCTCCCTCCTTATCTTTTAAATGTTTATACATCCATCATAATTCCTTATTGAGGTAGCCATTTGCTATCATCTGCAAAGTTGGAAACCTTACATTTAAGTCCCTGGTCTAAATATTCTATACATGAATGAGGAACAGCCACTTGACCTAAGAATCGTTACGGACCACAAACAAGTCCAAATTTGGTTCCTCATTTCAATTAATAATACTTTTCATTTTCGTTGATTAAACTATTATTATTATTATTATTATTTTTATTATTATTATTATTATTATTATTATTATTATTATTATTATTATTATTATTATATTATTGTTATTATTATTTTCTAAAAACTCAATATTCAGCGATTTATTTTAAATGTATAGATTTTGATGCTTTTTCCAAGCTCCTGAACCGGTTTTCTTTCAACAGAAGAAATTTTCTTTAGATTATTCTTTGAAATAAAATAAAACATTGAATTTAAGTACAGTACAAGCTTTCATTATACTTGACAATTCAAGGTTTAAATTGAGATTTGTAGTATTAATTATTTAAAATAAAGCTAAAAAATTGAATATATAAAAGAGATTAGATCTGCAGAGTCCAAGAAGTTAACTTACATTAACTTTAGGTGATTCAAGGAGGAACAAAAAATTGACATTCGTTATATTTTATGTTTATCACTGGTTTATGTTTCCTAAGAGCAACGAAATCCTAGGCGCAATTCATAAATATCATTTTTTCTTGTTATGATGGAGAAACCTTTCTTTATGCTGTTATCGGGATTTTTGTGGTGTTCTTCATTAAAATGTGAAATATTTTGCTCGGGTTTATAATTATAAGCTTCTTCCCGTCTTTTGCTTTAATATGCCCTTTTAAATTAATTTTTAAAAAAAAATTTGGGTTCTGCGTTCCTCTTTTCTGACATGATATTTTCAGTTTTATAAAACACTACGAGCTTATCGTACCATAAAGACTTTAGTTCACCGAGCGTTTAAGATATCGTCTGACTGGACCTTTTTTGATATAGAAATAAAAAGAATAACGCAGAATCTAATAAACAATAACTTCCCCAATATATATAGAGAAAACTAAAAAGAACACTTTAAATAATTTATTTACAATTACCATCAAAGAAAACGAAAACGATAAGCTCGTAATTGTATTTTAAAACTGAGGATAATCCCAGTAAGTAAAAGGATCAGGAAACACTAAAGATGATTTTAAAAAGCATATTAAAGCAAAAGACGGAAGAAGCTTGTATTAAGATCGTACTATTAGCCATTGAAACTGAGCTCGTGCTTCTCTAACTCGTGACGGCTTTCGGATGGTGAGCAGTATACTGTTTGTTTTTACGCGATTTCAATGTTCTGATAAGTGGATGTAACGCCGTTATATCGATACAGACAACAATACCCTCAACATGAGAAATGTCACAGCATAAGTATAAACCGAGCAAAATATTCAACATTTTAATGAAGAACACCACAAAAATCCCTATACAGCATAAAAGAAAGCTTATCCATCATTAACAAGTAAAAATGATTTTTATGAATTGCGCGCCTAGGGGAGTCGTTGCTCTTAAGGAAACATAAAACAGTGATAAACATAAATATAACGAAATGTCCAATTTTATAAACATCTTTTAATGACAAAAAGTCAATGTAATTTAACTTCTCTAACTTTTAAATTTATTAATTTTTATTTATTTATTTTTGTTATTTATAAAATCGTTAAAATATTAAAAATAAAATTTTATTCTTGAAATGTCCGAATGTACCGGATGAAAGCTTTGGTATGTACTAAATCAAAC
>JABUQX010093003.1:7500-20000 GCA_015478945.1 Trachelipus rathkii
AATTGAAATTCAATCAGGTGGAACAAATTATTCTTGGGGTTGAGCAAGTTGTAGTTCTCGGTAGATTTACTTTAGAAGAAACTTTTTAGGGTTGCTTTGCTAACTATATTTTATCCGAAAATTTGTTTGATGATGCTTTGGTTCAAACTTTTTTAACTTGTGACGCTTTAGAATTCCAGAATGATTATCTCACATTTGATAAGGTATGGAGAATTAGTGATTCCGCAAACTTCACAAACATTTTAAAAAGTTCTGTCTGCGTTGTGAACCTCCATGATTATGTTGCTTTCCCGGAAAATTACTCGACTAATTATCTCCTTCATTCTTATATTTACATACCATCACAACTATGTCAATTACTATAATTATTAATATAATTATATATATTATATATTTATAATATATATATATATATAATATTAATATATATATAATATATATGGCCCTATATATATAATTACTATAATATTATATATATTATAGTTTATAGTATATAATGATATATAATATAATATAATAATTAATATATTAATATATATCTATATATATTTATATATATATATATATTATTAATTATATATATATATCTATAATATAATATCATATATAATTATATATATATTAGATATATTATTAATATATATATATAATATAATATAAATATATTTATTACTCTATGGAGCTAATAATTAATAATTATTAAAAATTTCCATATACATTTATATTAATTTTATTCATTTTATAAATATGTTATTAATTTTTACAATTGTTTTTTAAATTCATTAATATATATATAAACTATAAATTATATCTATGAATCTATATTAATATTATAAATAATAATAGTATATATATATAATTAATTAATAAATATATATATTTAATATAATATATATTAATTAATATATATATATATATAATATATATATATTATATAATATATATATATTAATATTATAATATATATTATATTATAATATAAATATATTATTTTATATATTAATTTAATAAAATATAATAGATAAAAGAATTAATATTTTCTTATTGAATAATGTCTATACTTAAATATATTATAAGTCACATATCATATGGCAGCAAATAAAATAATTATTTATTTTTAACCTTTAGTTTATTACATTTTTTAAACTCATAATTACTTTGTCAAAATTGCACAGGATGGGAGTTATATATATTATATATTTTATATTGAACGCATCGGCCTTCTCCCACTAATGTGGGAGCTGTATATCGGCTGACGGGATGACGCATGTGTTTCATTCCTTTCTGACTAAATTTTAAATCATGTTCTCTCTCATACATGCCTGGTTGATCTTGATTGTTCCTCCGCTTGCCCATTTTAAGTTCAAGATATGCACTTATGAAGCCGACAGCGCTGATATTATAGAGAAGTAGAAAATAAAATTCTCGTATTTAATAAGTATATATATATATAATATATATATATATATTATATATATATATCATAATAATAACTATCACTTCTTGCTATATTTCATTCAGCTAGAAATTTCGATTGATATATAAGGAGATGAATTCCCCTACTTCGAGGAGCTAAGCGAGAGCTTTTCATCAAACGAAGTGTCGCTACAGCCTCCTTTAGTTCTCCTACTGATTAATCTTTTCATTCCTCTTGCCAAATCACATCCTCTAACAATTTTCTGTAATCTAGCCTTTCAGCTTCTCTTATTCGATCTTGATGGCATCTGTTACTGAGACATCTCCCAACGTAAAGGCGAATCACGTTCGGCCTCCTATTTATCCTCGCTAATTCAATCCTGGGACGAATTACTGAAGCATTACCTCCTCCTCTTCTTCCTTCAGTGTGTCTATGTTCTTTTGCCTGTATTAAAAATTTGATGGCGGTACCATGGGCTCTGAAGAAATCTTTATGAAAGATTAAGGAAGACGTGTACTCTTCCTGTTTATCCTCCCCGTGTTTTAAGGTAATGTTAGCTACCAGTGCTCGACCCGCCCTAGGTTCAACTATATTACTACTAATAGATTATCAAATTACATTAGCAATGTATAATACTTAACTCAGTAGATCTTAGAGAAAGCTAGACCTGATTCTACATTAGTAACACTAATGACCAATGGATTCCATGAAAAAATAAGAGAGTCTGGTGATCTGGATGACCTTCCCACACACTTATCAAGGAGTTAGCAATAAATAATGAAATAACTACATCTAGTAGGTGGAGATATAATACATCTATAAGATCATTATGACAACTCTAATCTTTCTATCACCTCTTGCACATATTGTGACATTATACTCGCATTCTTCTATCTATCACTAATTATACGGAGATCACCAGTACGGCTTCCGGCGTTCAAAGGTCTACTGGCGATATACTTTCCTATTTAATCCGAGTTTATGGTTTTCCACTCTAGGGAACTACAGGGAGACTGCGTGGTGGGCTTGACATATCCATAGCTTTTGAATCGGGTATTGCACGCGTCACTGCTCTCTATAGATCCCTCCTTCTCTCTGCTTACCTTATTCTATGCTTTCTTATTCAATGTGCGACTTACAATTATATCGGTATATATACTAGTGGTTAATGGTTAGCGTCTTTCTTCTACTTTTTCTGTTAATAGTGGTAGTTCGTCAGGGTTCGGTCTTATCTCCTACTTTATCTACTTTATTCATTAATAATCTTCTCACCTGCACATCTACTCCATGCCACAGTTCATAATTGACTTCGATGAAAATTATCTACACCCTTCATTCTTCAACTCATTTCAATTCTTGCTTCCCTCTTTTACTCTAGAAATTGCTTCGTCTAATCTTTCCGATCTCTATATTCTCGCTGATCTGATAGAATTCCGAGTGGGGTCGTCTGAACCTTGTGCGAACTTCCAATTCTTTAAAAACCGCCAACTTCTACAAATCTCGCGCTCTTCAAACACCGTTCTACCTTTCCTATCTCTTTCGAGGTTCTCTCGTCTCTCATGTGGCAATATAAACATCCTTGGGGCCTTAACATAAACACAAAATTGTCTTGGAAACCTCATCACTATACGGTGCTAGGAGTGGCTTCAAAGAACTCAGGAGTTCTGTTAAGTACTGCGAGACTTTTTTCTTCTTCTCGAGTTACTCCAGCTATAACAATTGGTCTCATCCGCCATTGGTATGGAGTACTGTTCTTTATTGGCGGGCTCTGGTTTCCCGACTTTTGGACAGGGTCGTTCAAAGGCCAAAAAGGCTTTTAATATGTCCTGTATTTCCAGTCACTTGACATTATCTTTGCGCGCGCTATGTTTGATGCTTTATCTCTGTTTCTACAGGTCCCATATAGTATATTATATTATATCTATTATATATATACTAGCAGCGGCACAGAGGAGTTTACTTAGTATGTGATACTCGTTACTATACTACTACTTCGGTAACTAATACCACACTTACGACGGCCCTCTAAGTAAGTCACATAGGGGTGCTGTGTTACTGCGCGCGAGTTTTAGGTGTAGATATTTAGGTAACTCCAGTGCACTAGTTCGCACATGCAGGTAGCTTATCTCATTCTTATATTACAGAGGTTGTCTTACCCGGTACCTCATGGTTCTCCTCATTTCGCGTGTAATGAAGAACCTCGCTCTATCCATGCACTTATACTTGTTCTTGTTTCACCTATATGCCTGAAACGGTATAATGCGTCACTCTCAGGGATCTCAGAACGCTTGCGTCTGTTTCCCTCTAAATGTGCGGTTACATGCTGCTGCTCTGTTGGATGCAGAATATTTTTGGCGGTCGCCAACACACCAGGTACTCATGAGATTAAGTATATAGGCCTCTGCCATGATGAGTACGGTGCTGACCAACTGTTAATATACATATATAATATATATAATAATTAATATATACTTATTATATATATTATATATAATAATATATATATATTATAAGTATAAGTAGAATATATATTAAGTATATATATATTATATAGTATATATAATTAATATATATATATATACTATATATATATATAGTATAGATTTTTATATACTATTAATATATATATTATAATAATATATATTAAGTATATGATATATAATATATATATATATATATATATTTATAATATATATATATATATATTAATTAATAGTAAATAAATATTATATATATTAATAATACATAAATTCAAAATAGTGTGAACCGTGAATGGAGTAAATGTTGAATACTGGTCGTTAATTTTTAATCGTTAATAAATAACATATTAACGGGACGTTAATTATACCATTATATATTAAAGCTGAGTTATTATATTTAATGTAATAGATAAAATGTAGTGCGTGAAAGTTAACAGTTAATCAGTTATAACCGTATATATTACCAGTCTTCACAATTAATTAGAAATTAAGTAAAATAAGTTTATGTTAATTTACACTTTTTAATAATATATATATATTCACCTTAAATACATATTATAATAAATGATATTAAGTCTATCAGACAAATTAATTTGAGGTTTTAGGGGACCTGTGAGAGAGGCAAATATGCGCACTGGGAGTCTAGTCGGTGGTCGAAGCTTTGAGTACGACGTAAGGAATTGCTTCCAAAGGGAACTGGAACATGATCCGTGCCTGATTGTATTATATTAAATATCAATTCATATTGACTTGGAGGTGGTAATCCTAAAGAGGAATGTGCCAATAAGTTATTCAGATGTATTGATGTATAGGATTATCGTTGTGAATGGTACGGAGCAATAAGTTAAGTGCATGTGCACAATAATCATATATTTTATATTGGTTGCGATAATCAGTAAAAAGGTGGAAGAGGATTAAGATGCTTGAGGTCAGCTTTAATGGTGTTTGGGTGATTACGATAGGCACTTGGAGTTGGCTGATGTAACGAGTGTGCCGGTATATAATGCAGTAGTGGTTCGGAAACACAATGTAGTCTGGCTCCACGCAATTGCACGAGGTACATAGTACTCTAGATGTACTTATTTTGTTCTGCTTCTAGTAGGTAGGTGCAATCTTAGGGGTCAGTGTCTCGAGCGCCACTGTTCGATGACTGTCAGTGAGAAGAATTGATAAAGAGTCAGAGTCCCGAAATGTGGAACAGCGTATTTATGTGATAGGGATTCGCTCATTGGTGCATAGTAATGATAAGGTGCCACGTAATTGGGTGGTAATAGTGGTAGATAATTACCTGGAGATTAACCACAATTGACGGGATTCGTTATTGTCTGGAGTGGAAATGATTACAGAGGTATCAAGAGCGGTTGTGGTGAACCTCTCACGCGGATTTAGTGACGCTAGAGGATAGAAACATGTTCGCGGCCGGATAAGTTATACGGAGCATCGCGGCTGGTGGCAAGTAAACTCGGAAAGTATATTTGGAGTGTGATTAGAAGATGCAGCATAAAGTAACAGGACGGGACATGCTCCGAAAGAGGAGGAGGCTAGAGTCAAAGGACTTTGAGAGACACAGTAGTCGAGGATGAGAGGGCCTCGGTATGAGTGCAAATGGAAGGGTGTATATGTTGAGAATGACGGGTGGCGGTATGAGCGATATGGTTCAGCATTACGCGCGCAAGGGTGAGCAAAAACACGCCCAGGCCTTGATAAGGTAGTGTGGTTTCACGTAGCGAGTTCCGTGAAGAACAACCTCACGTGTTTATGAACTTATCATGCTCTGCATCTGTCAGGACAGGTATGGTTATCTCATCGTTCATGTTGGAGTAAAGGAACCGGGGAGATCTATATATAACATTCTTCTAGCCTAATTTCCTCGGTTTTAACAGATGTTTGGCACGCGTCACCAGTCGTTAAGTCTGGGGAAAGCGAGGATGGGAGCGGATTTACTATCTATATTTACGGTTGTATAGTTGGATTAGCGATGAGTCCACTCATTTATCATACCAGCTAGGAGGTAAAGGTGAATGCCCTCATATAATAGTCGTATCTTAGGGGCTGAATATAAATACTCGCAATGAACGTTGTAAGACTCAGAATGCTTGAATCCCATATATACACTAAGTATAGTTTTATAACTTTCATTCTAGCCTAAATATCCTACTCAGTACGCCAGTCTATGGACTTTCTTTTTTATCGCGAAGCACCAGGATTAAATATATAGGGTTTAGCCTTTAATCGATATGTTACAATCACTAATGCTCCTTTCCACAATTATTTATAATAGGTAGAAGCTGAGTAAAATCATTTACATTAGTCACGGCATGAGAATATAGAATGAGACGTCACCTCCACATTGAAGTCAATTAATTATAAGTGATACGAGACGATGGAGTTGTAGAATGACTTACTTTACTCACACTAAGTAATCGTTGGGTTGGTCTAATGGTTACTCATACACCAAAGAGCTAGTATCTTATATTATATACTACTATATGGCCCCTTGTCCACCGGACTTAAATCGAGCCATGCGGATTTATTATCATTTCCTCTTAAAATGGGTGTCTAGCACTACATGATATTAACATATATCAGCAAGATGTATGAAAGTATAACGCAGAAATTATGTAACATAGTAGTACCGTTATGTATCCATTATTCCATTACTACGAGAATACTGTTAACTCATATATCACAATCTGATTTGAGTAAGGAAATGCGGATATGTAGCACGGCTAAATGGTGTGGTCGGCGCAGTATTTATACACCGAGGGGGGCACGATATTCTGTACTACTATGTAATATGAACAAATTTCTGTCTCAAATAATTGTATAATTTTTGAACAAAGTGTTAAATGAGACTTGTAGAGATAATTTTGTTTCTTGTTGACCTAACAAGCAGTATCCCAATAGTCATCCTAAGGATTCTTTCTGCCCCAAGCAATATTAGATAAACATGGAGCATTGTCAATTGATATTCTCACTCTGTGTTATCAGCAATCTAGCATCACAGATTAGTATATTTTTTTGATATATCGCATAAAAATATTAATTTATGTAAATATTTTCAATTCTATTATTGATATATGTTATCTATGAAAAATGTTTTAGATTATCCGTAAACAATCCTTACTTATTGAGTCATAGTCACAACAAACAGACTTATAATGATAACTAACATAAAAAGCTATATGGTATTCCTCATCACCAACTATAGATAAGCCTGTGGAATTTTGATTCATGATCGACTTCAGAAGCTATAAAAAACTCGAAAGTAATAGAATGTTCCAAATGTTTCAAAACGAAAAAAGTAGGTTTTGTTAGAGACATGAGTTCTAAAGGAGAATCATGATTGTTCAAAAAGGGCACACAACTTCCAAATGGGTCAAATGGGCAAAATCAGTTCACTTATTGCGTTGTAATTGACTACTCTGATCTAATGCTAATACCAATTAAGGATCCGAATCTGTGGAATACAGTCACTAAAATGGAAAAAAACGTTTGAGTACTGACGAGTTTCGTATAGAAACTGAGTATGTATAAACGACAGCTGTAATAGAATGGTTTCTCACGATATAAGAGTGCCATTAGAGAAGGAGGAAGAGAATCATGAGAGAAGAACTTTTACTGGAAAAAAAAGGTCCTGTTACGAGCGCAAAAATACGAGAATCTACTATCCAGTATTAAAAACGATGCTATATGTAAGAAAACGTTTATTTTCAATAGTTTTTAACTTCAGTACATAAAGTATTAGGCCTAAAACAAATTAAGAATTTGGATTGATTATCCGATGTATTGTAAGGGAATTGGTGTGACACTCAGCCGGAGTTCTGAGACATGGTTAGAGTCCATCTTCTTCTCGCGGACTGAAATAACGGAAAGCGCGTTATAAGTCCCTGACTCTGACAATATAATCACGAGTATAAATCCAACAAGGAGTAACGAGTATAATATAAGCGCTCGTTCATATATAAGCACGGCAAAAGCAATCCTTGTAGTATTAGAAATGTCATTTATATCAATATGATCCCACGGTTACTACTATAAATTGGGACATTTGATGATAAATTGAGATTCTATTATAGAACTGAAGGTCAAGTTTTGCATGAAAATTTAGACTGTAGTCCATTAGTAAGACGTGTTAGAAGACTTATATTTGAAATGTTGAGTTGAAAGTGAATAACCTATCAAATATTTAGTACTTATATTAATCACAATAAATGATCTGTATATCTTAACCAACCTAAAGCCTTCCAAGTTTCTTATGGGCTAGTTTTACTAGATAGCACACGAGATGGAGCGGAGAAGCCAAGAAGACTTTAAGTGACGGTATATTGAATTCCATTCTTACATAATGGATAGTAAGTATCGAACTCTGCTTTGCTGCTTTTATAGTTATCTTTACAGAATACACGTCTCTATTGTAAGTGAATAACAGGTATCCTTTTTGTGAATTTAATTATTATGATGTCGCTCTAATTAATACAGTGGAAATAACTTATCACTTAGAAGCTAAAAATAATGAGATATTGGTGTCCTTTAATGCTAGGTTGATTAAATTGGTAATGAAAGTAGAACTTACCTATCAGAAGAGACTTGAAGAGCGAGTAAGAAGAGAAGCATTTGTGTATTGTATGAATAGTTTCTATTACACCCACATTTAATATCGAATTAATGATTAAGTGGTAATGGTTGATTTAAAATATAAACTCACACTAGAATTTCGACATTGCGATTTACATTGATGAACTACATTTGAAAGTACGAGATATTATTACATTTGGGTTCTTGAACAGTTATATGCTTCCTTGATCTCTGCTATATATAAAATAGTTCGCTTATATACCTTACCTATCGTGCGGAGGACGGCATTGTATAGGCGATTGCCATTAGAGCTGAGATAAATCATATAATATTCACAATATCCATTTGCAATACATAATCTAGGCACTTGCATTGGTTACACTTCGGGGAATAAAAGTAAGTGTTAAACGGATATGAGAAACACTGAGAGAAAATGAATCGGAGAGTAATTCACAAGAAGAAAAGTAGTATCTGCGCAAAAGGGGCTTTTTAAAAATTTAAAATTTAAATTCTATTAGAAAAAATTATCTCTTATTATGGGAACTACTACTTAAAAATTAAGCATCTATTTTGGTTTTGCACGAAATAGGTATACAAAGTATTTCAGGATAATGATTTTTCTATCATTTCAAGTATCAGCAATGCCAGAGAACTAGGGAGATAGTAAAAGGATGTGTACTTTCATGAGGAGAGCGTAATATAATATACATAAATCTACACCATAGTGCTTGAAGGGCAGTGTAAAAGAGTAATGAATAATATATATACCACTAGAATTCAATTAAGAACTATAGGGTTAGTGTTTTAGTTGTAGGATGTAAACTTAGGGGGTCAATCAAATCATTTGCACAAGATAATTCCGAAAGACTGTAGGTGCGTGATGGGATGATTTAAGTAGACTGAGAGGCATATAATAGGTAACGGAGGTTGGAAACGTAAGTTGTTGAGTTTTGGTGAAATAGACTCAGCATAACAGTAAAGCACTTGGCTGGAATACCAGGATACTGAGATGAGTTAGATTAGTCAAAGTTTAAGAGTTGCACAACGTATTATTAAAGGCGCTGATCATAAGTTATTCGATCTTACCTCTACTCTTATAATAAGTATAGTATAAAAATAAAACTGTAAGCAGTTTAAATCTGAAGACACCTCCGTTCAAAAAGAAAATTGCTACTCGTTCATTTTATGAAGATTAGGATGCTTTATTAAAGAAGCTCTACTCCTTTTCCTTTGTTCGGGGCGACAAATGATCGATGATGGAGTTTGTCCTTTTCCTAAGTCTATTCGAATATTGAGATCCTTAAAGCTAAAACGGGGAGAAAATTTTCTTATGAGTTAAATGAGTAGAAGATTTTTTGAGAACATAACCTGACATCTACGGTCCAATCCATGCCAATGAACACCAGAAGGCCAGCGAGTTGGAGAAACAATTTCTCGAATTTAAGGAAGCATTGAAAGAAGTCAAGCTTAAAAAGGGGAAGGTGGAAATCTAGTCCTAAGGAGAGGATTCTGTTTCAGCCATGGTCGGGCTCAGGAACTGAAGTTGGTAATACGGAACTGCCGATTTATGTTCAAGTTACCCTTATGTTCAAAGGACCAAAACTGTTTTAGATCATCTAAGCCCTGCCGAGGCTTGCAGGAATGTTATTGAATTGTCATACAGACTCACAACCCCTATAGAATTATCAATCACCTTTTAACCATTTTTCACAAGTTTTCACCAACTGGAGCAGCTGAATAAATTCCAGTTTCCCCTCTCTCATCTTACAAACTGTGCAAATTCTCAATTTAGTTAATCTTTAACAGACCCAAACATAAATTAGATCAATACAGTTATTATATGTCCTCGGGGGTATCAAATATTGTAAAAATATCAATGGCATTTATTGCAGAAAAAATAGATTTCAGCATTTGCAACTTTTGGTCTAAGTTATCTGTATTGGAGCAATAAGTAGCAATGAAAACAAATAATTGCCTCTTCAAAGTTAACCTATAATCTTGGGAAGATTATGGAAAATCTTGGTTTCGGTGAAAGATCCGGATGCCAGATATCAGGCATGCTTTAAAACTCAGCTGAAAGCGGTTCTCTGATTACTTTTCAGAGCTTGAATTCACTTATCTGTCCAGCTGGGTGAGCATGAATCTATTAAACCGTATCAAATTGCGATGTTGATAGAAAGAGTCTGAAACATTGAAAAGGCAATTATTAACATTCTCTCCATACTTTGAATTACAGAACAAGCCCAGATTTGTAAATTTTAATATCAAGACGATCCAGTCTTTTAAAATTTACACACAAGAAAGTGAGACAAATGCAGCTGCCATTTGAAAAACCTATCTTTGCTGAATAAGATATTACATTCTTATAACTTAGAAACAAAGACCTGTAACCAAATCGGTTCTGATATCAAATTTCCCTTAATTATTGGATGCATCAAAAAATGAAAACTACACTTCTTCAGAACCTAAGTTGAAAATGGTTTTCTCTGTTAAGAGTAAACTGTGTGACCGCCTCTCAGATTTTTTTTTCACAGCATAACAAGCGGTCGGACCCCGAAAACTCTGTGAATCCTAAGGAACTCTATGGAACTATTTGTCGGGCAGCAATCTGGTTTCCGGACGGCCAGTCGCCTCGAGTTAACATCTCAGGTACGCGTTTTTCGGCCCTTTCAGAAGAACTAGCATCTTCTCCATTAGGCCGTCAAAACTCGTTCTCCCAGAGATCTCCAGAGGATCATGCTTCTAGGCGTATAAGATTCCACATCTGGTTCCAAGAGTAATTACAAGCAAAAGAAAGGACCTGGGTTGCTAGCCCTGATCGCCCTTATAACCATCATAAATCCTATAACCCCAAATATATAATATAATATATATATATATATATAGTATATTATATATATAATTATATTATATATATATATATATATATATATATATAATATAAATTTATATATATACCATCAGTAGCGGCTCGTGAACCGAAAACATTGGGAGGCACTTCAAAATAATTAAAATGTTATATATATATATATATATATATATGAAAATGGGATACAAATGTATATATAATATATATATATATATATATATATATAATATATATATATATATAATATATATATATATATAACACCGAAATGGGATACAAAGTATTGTAAACGTACTTCACCAACTCAACACTACTTGAACAAAGAAGATCAATTTTTCTTTCCTTTTCTTCTGTGACTTATTTTATCAATATTTTCATAACCAGGATGGCAATGATTTTGATAAGCTTAATTTAAAAGTTCTGTTTTCTATGGAAAGTAACGCCAAATCTGTTGAAGTCTGCCCTAATTCATCGTTGCTTCGTGACGGGATGATCTTTATAACGATTTAGCAAGAAAACACTCCTTCAAAGATGGCCGTTGTTGATCGGAATGTGGCGATCAGCTAAAAAGTCCCTTAAAATAAAAGGGGATTCAAGGGAAACCATCGTAAAATCATTCTCTACGAATGGTTTTTAAAATAGTTTGAATGCCTTTGTTCCGAAAGAGATTAGCATTTGTTTGTCATAAATCACGGTTAATTCATTACGCAAAAATGATCTGTCAAAAAAAATACCATATGTGGCCATTAAGAATCTAAGGCTTCTTCAGGAAACTTGTTTTGAAGTTAAGAGAATTTTGCTGGAATTTCCGTAACTGTAAGGGAATTTTAAAGGCCGCCTAATTTGAGAATCTGCACTCATACTGTAGTGCTAACATACTTCTCAATAATTTCATAAAGGTTCACACTTGTGGCTTGAAATTATTCTTATTTGTAAAGTCTATTTTTCGTTATAGGAGAAGAAATTTTTGTTGCTTCTCTAGTTTTTTAAATATATTTTTCAAATGATTCTTCATTTCGCATTTCTTGGATAGCTGCTTCACATAAGGTTATTTGATTTATGCACATTTGGATATCTACTAGTTTTCTTTGGTAAAGATAGACTCACCTTTTTTTTTAATAAAAATTTCTTTGACATGAAACAAATAAAACAAAAT
>JABUQX010093004.1:0-7500 GCA_015478945.1 Trachelipus rathkii
CTTAAATATATTTAACAACTTCACACACAAGAAAGAAAATTATTAATAATAATATATACTTCAATTAATTATATAATTTAGAGAGAATAGATAGTTTAACACCATTTACTGTGATTTTAATAATTTATATTATACCGAATTTATTGGTAATTTTAAACGACGTTAGTAATAACATGGTCGTAGATATCATTATATAATAGAAAATATGTCTTAAAAAAATTTCCTGTGTTCCTCATATATATAAATTCTTTTTGGAATCATGTATATATTCTCTCCTATTCTCTCTCTGGGAAGAAATTCCTATTTTATGTCTCGTTTGTATTTATGAGTTTAATAATCACTGAAAATGAACTACTATATATCAGTTAAATTTAATTTTTGTCACATAATTTTTAATGAGTTCGAGTTAGAGTTCTTATCCCTAATACCATTCATACCACCAAAAAAATAAAAGGCAAGGAGGCTTTATTAGAATATAGTTATTCATATACTTGTTTTTAATATTCATTAATATGAAATATACTTACTTTTTTCAGATGTTGTGACATAATCCGAAACGAGTAAGAGACTAAAATTTTCCTGAGAAATTATTTTCTCTTTCATGTCAACATACCATATTGATAATTAATTATGTGAAGGTGAGCTTCGTATAGTTAATATCTTATTATTGATTTGTCAGCTTATTAAGGATGTTACGTAGTAGGTTATTTTACAAAAGTACCATAGTTAGGAACAAACTTGTCAGAAAGTAAAACATTTGTAATAAAATTAATTACGGTCGGTGAGATAAATTAAATTTAAATTTCAATAAAAAATAATTTATTAGCTATTCTTTCATTTTTTTATTTTTTCATTTTATATTTCATAGATAACAATAAATATATATATAAAAAGGAGCAAATGTAAACTTATTTATTTATTCTTATATATATACTATTTATAAAAAGTTATAAAATTAAATATTTTAAGTATTTAATTTTTTGACTGGGAAGGAATTTAGAACCCATTCACGTAATAATTTTATGACCCGTTTGATAAAATGAATTCTGAATACGCGTCTAGAAAAAATCGCTTACAGTAATTTTTGTTTTATCTACTCACATCACTCTAATGAATTAATTTCCCGATCTCGGTAAAGCATGGCAGTTATTTTTTAGATTATATTTTAGTTTCACGTAAAGAGCCATAATTAGTCACAAATCCATTACTACCTCATATCTCACATTTCTATCAGAAATTCCGTAATCATCTTAACACTCAAGCAGTCTGAGTAGTCGCTCTGAGAACGTAGGAGCAGTTATATATAAGAGCTAAGAGATTCATTATATTATTTTTAGTAGTACGGAAACTTACTAAGTCTCTATTCGCACTTTGTAGTTCAAATCGTTATCGAGTATATACGATAGAGATACACTGATACTTCCATTTAACACCCTCTATATTTCGACCAACTGTTTGCGTCTCCGTGTAATTATGCTCTACGAGATTTACCTTACCTAGACAATAACGAAACCAGCACTATGTGCTGCTATTACACAGTCGCCACCACTTCATAAGATCTCTTGGAATGTCATTCTTTTAGGTCACAATACTTTGCAAAACGGTATCACGCGGCGACTCTGACTTTCTACTCAAAACGGAGCGGCGAATGTATATAAACCACTAATTACTGTCTAAAACTATAACTTACTTGATACATGATTTCGAGAGCACGTTACATCCAATATTTACAACCCAGAGAGACACACATCTCTGAGAAATTTGTGCGCGCAATCTACTCCTCGCATAAGACACTCGAGTAGTCACAAGACAGAGCATATAGATGTTTCTTATTGCGAGAGTGCGCACCAATAATGGCCACTCACCTGCCAGTAACCCACGAGTAACTTTGTCTCTCATTACTTTACCATTTCCACACACCACTTAATATTAAATGTACTTTTACGATTTATCAGAACATGAGTCATTGATCTAGAAATGATATAGCTCCGTTCTCTTTCATCTTGTCATCCAGCGCAAAGCTTTTAAACTTAGCCCATCAATAACGTCTATAGCCTCCATACCCGGCATCGCACACAGAGATATTAAACACATAACTATCTCGTCTACAAAGTGTCTGACTTGTGACAAATTTTCTCTATGCTCTCTTCACGGCATTGTATTGTTACAGACAAAACGATCCTTTACATGGAAATGATCTACACCAGACAAAGACATGTATACCTTTATAGAACAGCCAGAGACAGTATACCTCTTTAAAGCACAGACAAAAATATGTCTTCCTAATTGGTTGGTTCAATCTCCCAAAAGATCAATTCTTTTCTCACTACACATAATCTGCATACGAATGCCACTTAACATAACCACCGACAAGACACATTCCACTATAAATATGGAATGGTACAAACCAATTCGCATCTTTGAAATACAACGTTTTAAGAGAATATGCCGACCAAAAGAACGAGATGCACGAGGAGTTTATATGTATCTGCGCTATCCTCTCTCTACCGCATTACATCTAAACCAAATTACTTGGCGGACGATAAATCTCTTAATCTATATACTTAATATAGGAGTATTTTTATTACGTAGCACTACGGCTTATTCTTCTATATCATTTTTTCTCTCATCGAAAAATGAAAGAATTCAAAATTAAATTTAACTACTTATTTCCATTTATATTATTTTTAACTTTATTTTAAAACTAGGACATTTCATTATTATAAATTTTAATTCACTGTCTTTCCACCAATAGCTGTACTGAAGGAGGATCTAGTAAAGAGAAAGCTTACGCTCCTACTATTTAGAAGACTTGTTCTTATTATGTATTAAATTAACTCATAACCTTGTAGTTTTTCTCAAACATTTAATCTCTTAGGTCTTTTATAAATACTATATATATATATATATAATATATATATATATATATTAATTATAATTATATATATATATATATATAATATTATAATATATATATATTATAATATATATATTATAATTATAATATATTTATATTAATTATTATATATATTATATATATTAATATATATTAATATATATTATATATTAATTATATATATTATAATATATATATTATTATATATTATAATATATATATTATATATATTAATATATAAAATATATTATAAATTAAAAGGTGTCAACTTAAGAAAAAAAAAATTTTAGCCACAATTTTTTTTTTATTAAGTTAAAATCATACGTTTACGGACTATAATGATCTATCAATCAATTCAGTGTTAATTAAAAAACCTTCACACATTCACAAATAAATTAATTAAAAACTAATTCATGAATAAATTAACAAAAGTTTTAATATTTTGACACCATTCTTAATTATATAACTTATTGTGCTAAATACATTAAATAATCACAAAGTTGAGAATGAATACTTGGTTGGTTGGTTGGTTATTATTATTATAAACAATCAACAGTGGAACAAACCATTTATTAAATATTATAATATTGTTCAACTTTGCATTGAATTACATTAGTTTGCATAATTAATAAATATTAATTTTACGCTATAATATTAATTATTTTATTATTAATATATATTATTAATTCATAACTAGTGAATTAATATATACTAATAATGTTGAATATATTAATAGAGAAATAATGAATTATTGATATTTGAGGCAGGTGTTATAATAATACACATATTAATAAATTATAAATGAAAAATGCTTTCTCACAATTATATAAAAAAAAAATTAAAAAAACACTAAATAAATAAGTTGTCATGATACCTATGCTCAACTGAATTCATTTACATAACTCTTTACGACTAATATTTGATGACATAACTGAGAGCTTTATGTGAGTTAGTGCTAATATATGTAAAGAGACATGTGGATATCACTAGTATTTGATGAAAGGGTACTCTAAGTTATATCAAATTCGTGATGACTGTTGTTGGTATTATCTGTACGAACTGATTTTCAGTATCGTTACTTGTAATGAGAGAAGTTGTCTCTGTGAGGGAGATTCGTGTGCTTGGTTAAATACGCTGTTGTAGAATTCACCATCGCAATGTCTCTCTTATGGGCCGATATATCGGGATTGCTGATAAGGGCACTGACTTGTACGATAATACGAGACCCTGTTGCTTAGATATTAACCATGACAACATACATTAATACTGCTATGGATATGTTTGCGACTGACTACCGACGACGCGCGTGTGTGAGAACTAGGTGTCCTCGCTGCACTATCAAGATTATTAATATAGCAACACAGGTTGGTAAGATAAGGACTGAAAGTAAGCATGACTTATCTGAGAGAAAGCTAAGTGTCGAGCCTCAATTATAACTATGTTTGGTATATTATATCGCAATTACAAAAAATCATGAAGAAATACTTGTTCTTTTTCACTGCTTCATGGAAGTGTTGAAGAATTTATATATAACTTGACCAGGTCTATAGAGCAGGAATCGACAAGGTTTGGAACTTTTATAAGTTCCCGTGAGAATGTTTTTCTTTATGTTAACACTATGGTGTTTTATAGTGAGCGATTTATGGAAAGTTAGGTCAAGTACAGTAGCCAATCTAATCGCACGTCTATATGGCGTATAAGTAGCTCGAGAAGTACTAGATGTTTCGTAAGTTTGACTTCCCTTTACGGGAAGAAAGATGATGGTATCGATAAACTCTCAGTAAGTCTAAGGTTTCAGAAAGTTGAGAAGTAGGGTTGACTAGAAAAATGATACATTGAAATATTAAGTATCAAAAGTTATGAGCTATATAGTAGATAAAAATCACCAGAAGAGTATGGACTATTTCCGTAGAGCCAAGGTGAAAAAGGGTCCATTCTTAAATTCTTCCGACTAGAAAAAAAGAACCTGTAATCCACCTTCTAAAAATAACCCCAAGTCCCAGATTGACAAGGGAAGGAAAAACTGTTCTTCTAGGTTTATATTATAATATTGTAAGAAATAATAAAAGCTGCACATATTTCTTTATAAACATCTTCTTCTACAATGGAAACCACCTTTCCGTCTTTTAATTAATTATAAAGACACTGAAAGAGAATGGATGAAATCAACTTCTACTTAAGGAAATTTGCGTGGCAATTCATTATCCACTTGTAATTTAGATTTGCATTATTATTATTGATTTATATCTACTCTATATCAGAGAGACTAGAATATAGACATAATCACATAGTAAGCTTTGTTTTACATACATCAATCACCTTCACATCTTGAAATTATTTTATTATTAGTCGTAATAAAATTAAATACTAATATAAAATCAAAATTAGACTATTATACCGTGATCAAAGTCAAAAACTTTAACTCGACAACGAGTCCAGCAGCTCACCATTGGAGTTCAAATGGCTGCACGTGTGTGGAGTTAAACCTTTGATGCTTTCAAAGGTACAGTTGGAGTGGCTGGTATTTATACCGAGGATCATTACAGAGTAGCACATCGAGATTTCAGGGTCGCGACTTTCCCCAATATACTCTTCCGCGGCAGGTAAAAACTTACATATCTTAAATAGAAAAATCTCTTAATTTATATATTCTATGACTTTAAGATACTCTCTTCAAAATAATTACCAATGAAAATTAAAGTAGTAGTTGTTTCTATCGTGCTATCTAACTCTTGCGCGGTAGTGTCTATGACGAGTGTTCAATATATGCATATATATTCGAAGTATAATATATTAATTTATCATTGATCATTTTATTATTATAAGTATTTCTTTAACTAGAGTATAAGCTATATCCCCGCTAGGCTTAGATTATGCCATTATACAGTACGAAGAATTATTTAGTACTATATTAGAATATTACCCTGAGATATCTCTATGATACTTATTATTATATACAGTTTGGAAATAAGAGAAATTTTAAGATAAGTGTATATATAATATAATTATATATCCCTTCAGAGTATTGGTTAGTTTTAGTAATCTAATATGACGATAGTGATAATATTTGAGGCTGCTACTAGAAAATGTTATGAATATACTATATATTAATTGTTAGCAGGTAGAACTTTAAAACAGCTTTGAAAGAACGACGATCAACTTTATTACAAGGATAATATAATGTTGTCTACCATCAGTAGTGCACTACACCAAATAATATTACATAATAGTGAGATATATAGAAAGGTAATATTTTCGTTTTTGATATTAATATTATTACAAATATGTAATTTAAATAATAATTTATCAGCTGAATGTGTGTCTAGCGAGAAATATAAAATCTTATTTTCAATATTATTTTCAGATTTTTCGTAGACCTAGTCCCATCTTATTTTGAGAGACATGCATACAACTTCAGACACTTTTACCTAATTTCATTATAGTAGTTCTGTAGGCCTGAGGCTATTGATAATAATTAATTATAACTTGCCTCTACTGATTATAACGATGGACACTATTTTAATGAATTAAAAAATAAAAACCAGTGGAATCTATCTGAAATAAAAGAATATTAACATCAGATGGCAGTAAGATTTTACGAAATAAAAATAACAATTTGAGAGAGTCAAAAACCCCTTCTTAGAGTGATCAAATGCATGTCAATCATATGTTAGTTAATTTTTTTTAAGAATAGTTTATTGGAAAAACTACTTTAGATATGTAAATTAACTAGTAAATTTCATGTATCTAGTGAGTAGTTTCTTACAATAAATTGTAAGTAGAAATTACATAGTGTATTATACCTTAAATATTGTGTCTTCCGATTCAACTACTCGTTGGTATAGATCGTAACTGTAGTGTTGCGTAATCAGATATTGATGGTCTGGCTGCTTGAACATACCTAAAAAAAAAATACGCGCTCCTCCTCTTTATAACTGAGATTGTGACATAGCGATAAAAAACATCAGATTTGATGTTGCATGTTCAATCTCTTCATGTCTTCGGCAGGAGCAGCGTCAGAATTCGCAGATCCGAGTATACATTTTTGGCATTTTGTTGTACAAACAGATTGAACTTGTCGAATTTTTATGATTTCTCAAGGAATGATTTATTCTTCTGCGGAATGAATCCTTCGGAGTATACGAAGCACATAGCTAAGCGATTATCTTTAGTATGGGGACGCCTTTCTCTCCTCTTTCCATTTAACTATTAAGCTGCAACTAAAAAACCATGGCTTATCTCTGTTCTTCGTCACAAAGACATTGTTGCATTCATACTACTCAAACTCGCTCTGCTTATATCTAGAAATCGTTCAAAATCTATTAGTTTATTACACAACTCTTTAGCTCATAAGGAAAACAATAATCTTACTTGATCCTCTTATTTTCGATCGTTCTGATGTCGTGGAAATTTTGTTTCTATCATTGTTTAATTGTTTATTCATCTTTACCATCTCTTGTTTCTTCTCCTCACTCCTTTATTGTCTTGCCTTCTTCTAAAATTGAAAACTCTTCTCTCAGACCTGTGCCTCAAACTCCATTTTAGAAAATTCCACTGCGATTTATTACTATTCCTCCTCAACATCAAAATCATTCATTTCTAAT
>JABUQX010093004.1:15000-21479 GCA_015478945.1 Trachelipus rathkii
CCTGCCATGGATACATACACCAACCCTAGCTCACACCTACACCCACGTCTACAACACTAATGACACTTATGCAGCACACGCACCCGCTAGCTATTTATACACCACACACACATACGCTTAGGCTTTTTTATACACACATACACTTACCAATAGGCCACTTATCGCTCACACCTATAACTACACACACACAAGCACACATACCTAAAGACACATACATCCACCCTTTGATACATATACCAACAAGCGTCGCTCACACCTACACCTACAACCACAACACACACACACATATATTATATATAATATCATATATATATATTATATTATATATATATAATTTATATATAATATATATATATATATATATATATATTATATACACCTTTTACTTAAAATAAAAATGAGTCATGTATCAGGGAACGGTATCCAGAGGAGCGTTTGTGGGTAAAGCTCCATCAGCGACTAATTCACAATTGATGAGTCGAGTACTGAGGCCATGTAGTTACACTCTAAAACCAGGAAAAGCTGACCAATAACATTAAAATTAGAAATCTATTTAAGAAGTTATGCCAATATAAATAATGAAAAAGAATGAGGAATGAGAAAGGAAGAAAAAAAATCCAGAGTGTCTGATATATAATCATTTTTAATTTTTACTAGCCATTTAAATTATTTTATTAAAACATTAAAATTACAATACCTCTAAAGCAGTAAATCCAGTAAAATCATAGGGTGTTACCTAACACAAGAGGGGATTAGTATGCTTTTGTTTTACTGCTTTTACTGCTTTAACTCATGTTTTTACTGCTTTAACTCATGTTTTACTGTTTTAACTTATATGTTTTAACTGCTGTTAACTCACATTTTTACATTTATTAAAGCAGTAAATCAGTAAATCAATCGAGGTGTTACCTAACACCTAGGGGGGATTAGTAATTGTCTTTTTGTTTTTACTGCCTTTACTGCTTTATACTCATGTTTTAACTGCTTTTAACTCATGTTTTACTGCTTTTACTTCATATGTTTTACTGTTTTTACTCACATATTCATTAACATTACATACCTTAACGCAGTAAATCAGTAAAATCAATAGGGTTTTACCTAACACCAAGGGGGGGATTAGTATGCTTTTGTTGTTTATATGTTTTACTGCTTTACTCATGTTTTACTGCTTTAACTCATGTTTTAACTCATATACTTTCTGCTTTACTGCTTAACTTTCTGCTTTACTGTTTTTAACTTTCTGCTTTACTGGTTTAACTCATATATATTTATTAAAATTATGTTTTTTATTTTGTTTAATAAATACTTTTATTATTTTTATTATATATTTTATTTATTTTTATTAATTATTTTTATTATTTTATATTTTATTTTTTATTATTTTTATTATACTTACGTGTTATTTAACATTCATAGCCTATTGTTATTTTATTTAGAACACACCTACACACGTGAGCGCACACACACACACACCACTACACACGCACCACACACACACACAAGGACACATTCACCACACACTTACATTATACACACATTCACTCATTGACACTTATACAACACACATTCACTATGGAACTTACATTTACCCATAGACACTTACATTTACAATTATACACACACACCCACACACACACACTTACACTTATACACACATTCACTATGATACTTATACACACATTCATATGAACTTACATTTCCATAGACACTTAACATTTACTAACTTACACTCCACACAGATTTTACTTACACTCACATTTACAGATTTCTTACACGCCACCAGATTTAACTTACACACACAGATTATACTTACCTCATACACAGATTTCTTACACACATCAGATTTACTTACACTCGCACACAGATCATACACACACACACCACACACACACAAATCACACACACCCACGCACACTCACACATATAACGTATATTTATTAAACATTTTATGTTTTAATTAAACACGTACATTTATATTACTCATTCAAATATAACTAATTATTTCAAAGTTTCTTAAAACTTCTATAATAAATCAATCATTATCTTTGGACAAAGAATTTATTATTAACTGTTAATACTTTTTGTTTATAAATTTTATAACTATCAAGTTTTTAAAATAACTTTTACTGTGTTTGAGACACTGAAATTTTATTAAAAACATATATTTTACGTACCTTAAAGCATAAATCAGTAAATCAGTAAGGCAGCCCCTAGCACCCCTCTAGCAATCAAGCTATTGCACGTTTTGTTCTAATGACTTACTGCTTTACATCATCTTTAGCCCTGAATAAGTATAAAATAACAAAATAAGTTCTTCCCTGCTAACAACATGTATTTTTTTAAAATCATTCTAAGTTTTTTATTTAAAAATAACAATTATTCACTTACATTTAATATTATTCACGCTCGATGTTACTAAAAATATTTCAAGTTTTTAAATAATTCGGATTTTTTTAATTATTATTATTATTATCTATGTACATTGACAATCCATCACGAGAAAACACAACTACCCTCACTCCTTACAGATACGAAACTGACGCCTCTCTCTGTAAATGTGTTGAAATAACTACTTTAGGTCTAGAATTTAGGATAATTTTTTTGTAACCCGGGCGAATTAAGGCCTAATTCAGGTCAAAATAATTTCAAACTGACCTTCTTTTTCTGTTAAAAATGTGGTGGCAATAACTACGTTTAGGCCTAAATTTTTAGGCTAAATTTAGATAAGTCCTTTTTGTTAGACGGGCTAATTTAATCCTAATACCAGGGTCAAAAGGTAATTCCCGTATAGACAAGAATCATTGTTTTATTATTTTTTTATAAATATATTTCAACTGAAACATGCTGGATCGGTAAGATCCTTTAAGCAGTTAAGAAGGAAATGTTTTCCTTACTTGTGATTGGTCGGAGTAATCCTTATCTCTATATGACCTCGTATGTAATTGGTCGAGAATTATTTTATCGTCTTTTGAAAATTAACTTTGTTCTTTAAAACTTGTATTTGAGCAGGTGTGTGTTTTATTATCTTTTAGACCCAAACTCATTTTAAAATTATCAATTTAGCTGTTAAGCGGTGCACAAGTTATCTGTTTTGTATTAAAAGTTTTTATTTTTACTAAGTGTATATCATATTTATAATTGAATCATTTATATTATGGCATGGCTTATTAATCTCAATTGAATTGCTAATATTTTATTCACGAGTTCATCAGCCTAACCACCAGGGCTCAGCATGAGCCCACCCGCAAAGGCAGCCAACCCGCACCCGCTGGTGCGTCCGCCGCGTCCCCGCCCTCCGCGTGCGCACCGCAGGCGCAATATTCCCGCGCGAATTATTATTTAGAACACACATACACACACACGCACACATACACACACACACACACCATCACACACACACACACACACACGCACACTCACTTACACATATAACGTAAAATTTCCAAACCCATTTTTTTTTATTTTATATTATATTATTTGTTATCTACTTCATGCCTATTGTTATTATTATTTAGAAACACATACACAAACACACACGCACAATACACACACACACACAACACACACACCCATTAACACGCACACTCACTTACACATATAGCGTATCATTCTATTAAAACATTTTATTTTTATTTTATTATTCTACTTAAGTGTTATTTACTTCATGCCTATTGGTATTATTATTTAGAACACACAAATCTACTCTGACCAGTCATACGAACAGCCACACACACACACACAGACACACACACACACACACACACGCACATACACACTTACCATACGCACCCACCCACTCGATATTTTGAAATCACCACTCAACTTTGAGATGCTCAGCTTTTGATGCCTGCCAACTTTTGTGTTCAGTTTTGATCCTCAACTTTGATGCTCAGCTTTTGATGCCTCACTTTTGATACCTCAGCTTTTGATGCCAGCTTTGATGCCTTCAACATTAATAACTTGCTTTGGTACGATCAGCTTTAGTGGTTCAATCTTTGATGACTCATCTTTGATGCGTCATCTTTGATACCACCTATATTGAGATTCAGCTTATAGCAAGTTACACTTACATAGACACTTTACACCTTACAGCTTATACACACATACACTATATCTCTTATTCACACATACGCACATACACATAGACACTTACGTTCACCCATAGACACTTACACCCCACCCGCACACCCATATATATATATATATATATATACTATATATTATATATATAATATATATATATTTATATATATATATATATATATAATAGTATATATATATATATATTATATTTTCATTCGCGCGGGAATATTGCGCCTGCGGGCGCACGCGGCGGGCGGGAACGCGGAAATATTGCGCCTGCGGGCGCACGCGGCGGGCGGGGACGCGGCGGGACGCACCAGCGGGTGCGGGTTGGCTGCCTTTGCGGGTGGGGCTCAATGCTGAGCCCTGGTGGTTAGTTTATGAACTAGTGAATTAATTATTAATCTATTCTAGTGAAATTAATAATTATTCCTCAATGTAAGTATTTATTACAAAAAATATGATATACACTTAGTAAAATAAAACACTTTTAATACAATCAGATAACTTGTGCACCGTTTAACAGCTAAATGACCATGATTTTAAAATGAGTTTGGGTCTAAAAGTAATATACACACACCTGCTCAATACAGTTGAAAGAACAAAATGTTAATTTTTTCAAAAGACGATAAACATAATTCTCGACCAATCACATACGCAGGTCATATAGAGATAAGGATTCCCCGACCAATGCACAAGTAAGGAAAAACATTTTCCTTTTTACCTGCTTAAGGATCTTACCGATCCAGCATGTTTCAGCTTGAACATATAATTTATAAAAATAATAATAACAATGTTTCTTGTCCTATACTGGAATTAACTTTTGACCTGGTATTAGGATTAAATTAGCCCGTCTACAAAATAACTAATTTAGGCCTAAATTTAGGCCTAACGTAGTAATTGCACCAAATTTTACAGAAAAAGGTCAGTTTTTAAAATATATTTTGACCTGGAATTAGCTTAATTCGCTCCGGGTTACAAAAAGGATTATCCTAATTTAGGCCTAAAGTAGTATTTCAACACATTTTTCAGAGAGAGGTCAGTTTCGTATTTGTAAGGAGTGCGGGTTGTTGTTTTTTCTCGTGATGGATTGTCAATGTACATAGATAATAAGAATAATAATAATAAAGAAAATCCGAATTATTTAAAAAACTATGAAATATTTTTAGTTAACATCGAGCGAATAATATAAATGTAAGTGAATAATTGTTATTATTTTTAAATAAAAACTTAGAATAATTTTAATAAAATACATTTATGTTAGCAGAAAAGAACTTATTTTGTTATTTTATACCTATTCATGGGTAAAGATGATGTAAAGCTGTAAGTCAATAGAACAAAACATGGCATAGCTTGGTGTAGAGGGGTGCTAGGGGCTAGCCTTGCTGATTTACTGATTTAATTGCTTTAAGGTACGTAAAATATATGTTTTTAATAAAATTTCATAAAATTTTAGTAAAAGTTATTTTAAAACTTGATAGTTATAAAATTTATAAACAAAAAAGTATTAACAGTTAATAATAAAATTATTTGTTCAAAGATAATGATTGAATTTAATTATAGAAGTTTTAAGAAACTTGAAATAATTTTTAGTTATATTTGAATGAGTAATTATGTACGTGTTTAATTAAAAGCATAAAATGTTTTAATAATTATACGTTATATGTGTGAGTGTGCGTGTGTGTGTTTGTGGGTGTGTGTGTGTGTGTGTGTAAATCTGTGTGCGAGTGTAAGTAAATCTGTGTGTGTGTAAGTAAATCTGTGTATGAGTGTAAGTAAATCTGTGTGTGTAAGTAAATCTGTGTGTGCGTGTAAGTAAATCTGTGTGTGTAAGTAAATCTGTGTGTGAGTGTAAGTGTAAATGTAAGTGTCTATGGATTAAATGTAAGTGTATAGTGATGTGTGTATAAGTGTCATAGTGAATGTGTGTATAAGTGTAAGTGTGTCCGCGTGTGGATAAGTGTATAAGTGTAAATGTAAGTGTCTATGGGTAAATGTAAGTGTCATAGTGAATGTGTGTATAAGTATAGTGAATGTGTGTATAAGTGTAAGTGTGTGTGTGCGTGTGTGTGTGTGTGTGTGTGTGTGTGTGTGTGTGTGTGTGTGTGTGTGTGTGTGTGTGTGTGCGTGTGTTCTAAATAATAATAACAATAGGCATGAAGTAAATAACACTAAGTATAATAAAAATAATAAAAATAAAATAATAAAAATAATAAAAATAATAATAAAAATAAATAAAAATAATAATAAAATAAATAAAAAGTATTAAAACAAAATAAAAAACATAATGTTAATGAATATATGATGAGTTACAGCAGTAAAGCAGAAAGTTAAAACAAGTAAAGCAGAAAAGTTAAAGCAGTAAAGGCAGCAAAGTTAAAAGGCAGTAAAACATT
>JABUQX010093005.1:0-25000 GCA_015478945.1 Trachelipus rathkii
CGGTAACGTTCCAGCTCAATTGATGTTTAACCGTTTTCGCATTTTAACTCATTGAAACGCTGCCATTTTAATTTTACCAAATATATACTACCACTTATTATATATATATATATATATATACTATATATATATATATATATATACCCTTTACTCTCACCTGGTATATATACTATAACCTTATATATATATATATATATATACTATACTATACTATATATATATATATATATATATATATATATATGATCAAAGGATGTTGTGCTAAAGATGCATCGATGAAGAGAAAGAAAAAGAAAGGAGTAAATATGAACAGTTTTGGAAGGAGGGAGGAATGGGGACATACAAGGGAATGGAAGCTCTTCTGGAAGGAAGCGCAGAAGGTTAAGAATGAGAAATTAAGGGAACCTAAAGAATAATGAATAGGGGTGGTGTTTTTGTAATTGATGAAATGGATGTCGTGGAGTATGGAGAGGAACTTGCTTTGAAAATCTGGACTAATATTGGCAGTAATGATGGTGATAATGGGTGCTAGAAGGAATAGGTATTTTGGGGATGGGTTATTGTAAGGGAGAAATGGGTAAGAGTGAGAGAAAGTTGAGAATGGTAAATCTACAGGTATAGATGAAATTACTGGTGAAATGATCAAGAACGGAGGCAAGATGGTGATTGATTGGATCTTGATTGTGTAATAAAGCGTTTATGGAGGGTATAGTTTCGAGGATTGGAGGAGAGCAGTAAATGTGATACCTTTATATAAAAAATTGTGTAAGGAATACAAAGAACTGTAGAAAGTAGAAGGGTATTTAGTTTATTGAGTGTTGTAAGGAAGATATATGCTGGTGTTTTGGTCGAAAAAGTGCGTCAGAGTGACTGAAGGACTGATTAGTGAAGAGCAAGGTGCATTTAGGAGTAGTAGAGGATGTGTGGATCAAATCTTTACATTGGAACAAATAATTAGAGAAAATGAGAGAGAGAAGAATAAATTGTATTTAGGTTTTATGGATTTGTAACAAGGGGTATGATGGGGTTAATAGGGAAGGTCTATAGCAGGTGTTAGTGATATATAGTGTTGGTGTGGAGGCTTCTGAATGGAATCAAAAGTATGTATGATGATAGTGAGGTGTGTATAAGAATAAATGGTGTCAAAAGTGATTGGTTTAGTATTGTAGTAGAGTGAGGCAGGGTTGTGTTATGTCTGTAGTTGATCGAGTAGTATATGGATGGTTATATATGAAGGGTGAAGAGGTGGGCAGTGACTGGAAATGAATTGTTAAGAATGATGTGGAGTAGTGGAGGGGTGCCTACCTATTAAATGCCGGATGATTTGGTTTTGTTGTGGCGAATCTGAAGGGTTTGAGAGAGGATTGGTAGAGAGATTTGGCAGGGGGTGTGTAAAAGGAGGAGGGGTTTGAAAGTAAACGCAGATAAGAGTTAGGTTATGTGGTTGTGAGTGAGGACAGACCTCAGTGTGAAGTGCTGTTAGATGGTGAGCAGCTGGAACAGGAGTGTCTGAGTTTAAATGTTTAACATATATATGTTGGATGAGAAGAGAACGGATGATGCAGGGTGTAGTAGGAAGAAAGTTGTGAATGGCAAGAAGTTGGCTGGTGCAATTAAATCGTTGGTGAATGTAAGAGGACTAAGTCTTTAGTGGGCTAGGAGTCTTGAGGGTATGTTGTTACCTGTGTTATTGTATAGTAGTGAGACTATGGTCTGGAATAAGAGTATAGATCTAAGTTCAATGTGTTCAGATATAGGACAATCTTAGGGGGCATGCTAGAGGTGTGAGAAAATTGATAAAATGAGAATGAACATATTAGAGACTTGTGACGTGGGTGAAGAAAGGGGTAAATGAGAGAAAAATGAAAGTAATTTGAGATGGTTTGGTCATGTGGAAAGGATGAATGATAGTCGGTTTTTAAGCAGATGTATAGTGGTGAGTGTGTGAAAACCGGCTTGACGAACTGGGAGATCGAAAGAAAAGTGGTTGATCAGTAAACGAATGTCTGAAGGAGAGAGAAATGAGTTTGGCAGAGCCGAGAATAAAGGTGCATAATAGAGAATGGCGGGTTTTGTGAGGGAGGTATGGTTGTGGCCCACACCTGGGCCAAAGGATGAACCTTACATTGATTACCATAGTGAGGTCGTCGCAGTCCATTGAAGAAGCTATAGAATTGGATTTTCCTGACTGCGGCAGGTCACTTACTAGTGAAAATGTAACAGAGGAGGTTTAGGTTGGAGAAGCTTTCTTTTTAGACTTTTGTCATATTCTTAGCTTCTACTGCCTTTCTTTTTCTGATGCCCTTGTTATGCACCTTACCTGTTGGTCTTAGGGGAGAAAAGGTAGATGAAGGGTATATATATATATATATATATATATATATATATATATATATATATATATATATATATACTTTATATACTATATATATATATATATATATATATATATATATATATATATATATATATATATATATATATACTATATATACTCTCTGCTCATATATATATATATATATATACCATATACCGTATATATAATAATAATAATAATAATAATAATAATAATAATAATAATAATAATAATAATAATAATAATAATAATAATAATAATATAATAATTAAGATCATGTGAAATGTAATAATTATATGCCCTAGAGCACTAATAAAACTTTATTAAGCACTAAACTCTACTTTATATATTGTATACCTCTTTTAACATATTGTATTTACTGTATTTTAATGCTAAATACCCTAAAAAGACTTGATATATATGAAAAATATGTAATTTAAAAAAACACAAAAAAAAACAAAGGAAATTTTGGCTATTGGTCTTTTTTTAAAAACGTGTTTTTTTAAAACAGTGTTTTTCCAATCAACCCTATATATGTATGTGGTATTATTCTATATTTGAATCAGTGTATATTTTCTGAAAAAATTTTCTAAGTTCAAAAAAATTTCTAAGTTCAGAAAAGTTAAGTTAAGTTTTTTAAGAAAATTCTTTAGTGGCAAGCTTCTGGAATTATGCCAGAAGCTTGCCACTAAAAACTTATGCTGCACTGCAGACTTGAAATTTTTGAACCTTTTTCAGCACTGGTCAGTAGATAAACCCATTAGGGTGGCGAGGAGAAAACAACCTGTTTGGTGGAATAGAGATAAGAGAAAATTAATGAGAAAGCGTAGATGTTTTAAAATATTCAAGGGAGTAAAGTAGTAGGAAGATGATTTAAAAAATTATAGGAAAAATAGAAATGAACTTAATCAAACAGTCAATAAGAAAGGCAAAGAGAGAGGCAGAAATTAATTTAGCAAGGAATATTAATAAGAACCTGAAGAAGTTTTTTAGTTTTTATAAATTTAAAAGTAAGAATAGAACAATTGGTCCAATTAAAGTTGATGTAAATTTAGTGAGTTCAGATAAAGAATTGGTTAACATTTTCAATGCTTATTTTGTAGTCTTTACTGATCACAAAAATAAATAATAGCATGGTATATTGTATTGTATCTTTGTAACAAATAGACTTACAAATTTGAATTTGATGTAAAGATATTAAAAACGTTTATTGAATCATATTGATCTGAAGCTGAAGCTGCAGACCCTGATAGTATATATGGGAATTCTGAAGAGGGGTAGGCACTAGTGCAAGAGCACTGTATTTGATTTTTAAGCAATCTATAACATTTGGTGGGGTACCAGATGACTGGAAAACAGCATATGATGTGCTATTTATAAGAAGGTAGTAAGGAAGATTTGGGAGATTATAGGCCGCTTAACATCTCTGGTGGTAAAGGTTCTGGAAAAGTTAATGAAAGGTCATATAGAGACATATTTAGAAGATAACAAGGTATTGAATGTGACTCCCAGCACGGTTTCAGAAAGAGTAGGTCATGTCAGACAAACCTTTTAGAATTATGGAATACATTACTGACTGCATTGACAGAAGTCCAGTTGATATTGTATATTTTAGAATTTAGCAAAGCTTTTGATAAGGTTCCCACAAAGCCTGATGAAGAAGTTATTGCAATGTGGTTTTTAGGTGGGTAATTTTGTAGTTTGGATTAAAGTGGTTGGGAAATAGAAAAGCAGTGTGTGGCCCACCTTCGTAGACAATAATCATCATGGGAAATAGTGAAGAGTGTTGTCCCATAGGGTTCAGCTGGGGCCACTATTTTTCCTCATATATATAAATGATTTTAGACCAGGGGACTTAAATGAAGTTTCTAAGTTTGCAGATGATACCAAAAGGCGGCCACCACAGAGTTAGGAATAGTGGAGGATGTATAAAGATTCAAAAATGATCTTGATAAACTTCTAAAACTTTTGGGGTGGGCAGATAAGTGGCACATGAATTTTAATAATAGTAAAAAGTGTAGGGTTCTTCACCTAGGTTACTTACTCAAATAAAAGTTTTAACTACACGATATGAATGAAGGGTTGGCGAGTCTGGACCAAAGAAAAAGATTTGGAGATGTGATTATAAGCAATGCAGACCAGCTAATCAGTGTTTGAAGCTAAAAATAAGCTAATAAGATACTGGGCATAATAAATCGCAATGTTGAGCAAAGAAGAAATAAGTAAACTGTATAAATAGCTAATGAAGCCAGTTATAGAGTATTATTGTGCACAAGTTTGAATTTTATATTTAAGAACTTAGATTTACTAGAGCGGAGTGCAACAAGGATGATTTCTGGGGGTTCGAGGGTAAGAGCTATGAGGAGAGGCTGAAGAGTTAGGAATGTTTTTCTGTAGAAAGGCGATTTCTCCAGGGGACATGATACAAGTCTACAAAATATTTACATCTATTGATAATACAGAGACCAATAAATTTTTCATGGTAGAGCCTTGGACAGGTGACCAGGGGGCATAATAAGAAAATTAAGAAGAAAGCATACCATCTTGATATAAGAAAGCATGCATTCAGTAATAGGGTTGTTAAGTTTTGGAATAGTCTGCCACAGGAGGTTGTTGTTGAGTGTGACTCGATTGCAACATTTACGAAAAAAGGTTGGATAGATATATGGATGGGTTGGGTATCATATAATATATTTAGACACAAAGCCAAATTGGCGAGTTTTTAGTTAGTAGTTATTAAGGTTAAACTGCATGCATGACCATAACTTAGTTACTAATGCATGTGGATGGTTTGTGGTGTCATATATAATAATTGTAGTTTTGACTAAGCCAAATTGGTGGATTTTTGGTTACAGTAATTTGACAAGCCCTAGGGTGCTTTGTTGAATTTGCATGAGCATGTTTGGCTAGTGGTTGACTGGGACAGTCTAGTTCTCGATAGGCCATGTGGCTTCTTACTGGCTCTCTATATTCTTAATGTCTTAGTAATAATACCATATATATATATATATATATACTTATATATATATATATATATACCTATATGCTATATACTATATATATATATATATATATATATATATATATATATATATATATATATACTTATATATATATATATATCTTTCTCTGCTACTGCCTATATGACAGAGCCCTCCCATGGTGCTGATTTTTCAGCCAGTATGGCGGCTTCTTTGTATGAAGCTGTAATTTAGGTTCACACTAATCAAAAATATATACCGACCTTATATATACTTACCATATATATATATTTTTTTATTTCTATATATATATATATATATATATATATATATATATATATATATATATATATATATATATATATATATATATATATTTTATCTCTTTTTTTTTTTTTTTTCTTCCTACTATTAATATAATCTAAAAAATAAAAGACATCTTTAAGAAAAAAAGTTTCAGCCTCGCAAAGTTTAAATTATTGAAACGTTGATAATCAGAAAAACTACTGATTATCATAAAAATAAAAATGCTATATATACCTATGTAGCAACCTATGTATTATTAGTGAAAAAAGAAATAATCAATTTTTTTCCATCCCTAGTGGAAGATTTTAGATCTGAGTATACTTTTCATAGCGTTATAACATATTTTTTTTAAATTATTGTATTATACCAAAATGGTCTTCCCAGTTATTTTCGGTATTTTTAGAATTATATAGCAGAACTGCTATATCTCAGATTTTTATAAAAATCAAAGTATAAAAAAAAAAAATTGAATAAAAAAAAACAACAAAATAAGTGACATCTTTAAAATAAAAACAGGGTCTTATAGGTTTAAAAACTAGATAAGGTTTTCTTATATACCAACTGAATAAAACTGCATTTATCATTATCTCAGTAACTATAAAATGGAGAGAATAAGATTTATAACACTTTAGGCCTAGTATTACTAAACAAAGGTAATAATTGGATGCGATTCTAAAAAATTAATATTTTTTTTTTTTAAAATCAATCAATGTTTTGATGGATATTCCTAGGAATAGAGACAGTAAAAGTCACATGTGGGCGGGAATTGTTCCAGTCAAACCCATGGAACCAATCACCAGGCATGTTCATACATATCACAAAGGGTAATGAAGTAGTACCAGAGGGATTCACACGATTTTATAATCTGGAGGATATGCTCTAAAAAATAATAATGAAGAATAATGAAAAGAATCATTCATTTCTCTTTAGGAAAAAAGATTACAGCCTCTTAAAGTTATTAAAAATCTCATAGGTTTTTTTTATAACAATTTTTTTTTTTTAAATCACAGTATATACTCTAAAAAAAAATATAATAATGAAGCTTAAAAAAATAAAAATGATATGTCTTTAGGAAAAAAGTTAGCCTCTCAAATTTAAAATTTCCCAAAGGCTTTCTTATAAAAAAAATTAATGGTGAGCCTCGTGCTCGTTTTAGGAGCATCCTGGAGTCAGGATTATATGTTAAGATTTGTTGTGGGCCCACATACATGAATTTTCTCATGTATGTATTACTATGAAACATCATAGCCTGACTAGGGTCTAATGGGGACCTCACCTTACGATGGATAAGGTAAAAATAGAAAGTCTATTTGTTTTAACGAGTAACGCTGTTACTTTTTTTTCTAAAGAGAGGGATGATTTTCTTTTTCATTATTATTTAGTGTATATCCTGTGAATTTCATAAAAATAGAGGTGGCACATACATTATAGGCCACATCAAGCCCAGCCTAAGAAACATGTTCTTACAAATCTACAAAGCTTACTCTGAGGCCAGCCAATAACACAACTATATGCTATATTATTTTAAAATTACAATTTATTGTAAATTACCTTTATATTTGCAAGATATATTCTTAGTATTATTCAATAATTACATTATCGAAACTCTAGGTAAAGGCTAATTATAAAACTATAATAGCTGCTCCTCAGCAAACCAGACAAAAAATGAAAAAACGAATAATCGATCATTATGGCATTATCAGATTCATTTGATATGTTCAATTTGCTACTGTAAATATTTAATCGATGGATTTTTAATAATTTATTATAAGAAAAGAATAGAAACAATCGATGATTTCTGGCTATCGATTTTTTATTACGAGAAAAACAATATTATCGGTACCTACTCGTTCCCCAGAGCCAGGAAGAAGCCAAAGAAATCCAAAATGGAAAGTGTAAAAATAAATTTTTCACACAAAAAAAGTGTGAAAACCGTCTTAATATCATAAATCAGGACATACCTTTTTTTCGAAGGAATATAATACAAAACATTAAGATATTCAAGAAAAAAGACAAATTGATTTATCGGGACAGTGAAAATGTCCCGACAAATCACGTGCTGTCCCGGTCACGCAGGTGTGTATCGCTATGACTGTCCCGATAACGTAAGTAAGCTACACACACACACACACACACACACACACACACACACACACACACATACACACACACACACACACACACACACACACACACACACACACACACACACACACACACACACACACACACACACACACACACACACACACACACACACACACACACACACACACACACACACACATATATATATATATATATATATATACTACATATATATGCTCTACAGCAAAATAAATATATATAACCAGAGCTATATATGCTATATACCACCTCTATATATATATCAAAGCTTCTACAATCTGCAGTTGACTAATTCTCTACTTTCACGACCAAGGATTGTATATTTGATCTTTGTGAGGAAGTCGAATATAAATCTTATTTCTTTACCACGCGCCTATTGCCTCATAAAGATGCAATAGATTTCTTTTATCTAACCCCCAATTTTCACCCCTAAATACAGGTTTTTCCCAACCCTGATTAAAGGTAAGCAGAGAAACCCATGATACCCGCGGTTGAACAAAAACCCCATCCCAGTGGGGTTTTTTATTTGTTTTTGTGGACTTTTTTTTTGTTTTTTAAGGTTTTTTATTGTTGTTTTTTAAATTTCTATTTTTGAGGAAAAAATAAAACGATCAATAATTGAATGTGTTTTCTGTAATGTCATTTCAGTATTATTTGACAAATAAATTAATAAATAGGTATAAAATTTACAAATTAAACATATAATTTGGTAACATTGTCCAATTGCCACTGCTGAAAGAATGTCATTTCCTAATTGGTGAAACATCTAAAGGTAAATGGTGTTGCTATTGTTACAGGTTAATGATAGTAATGACATAACACGACTATCTTAAGTAAAGTAATTAAGTAATATATTTAAATTTATATTATTTAAACTTCGAACATTGTCGCCATCATAATCTGAGGCTCTGGGAAGCTAGTAAGTTAGTTACCAAGAGTTAAGTATCTGTTATCTAGAAACTAGGCAGGCTTCCACTGGATACCTCCCCAAGAAGCTGCCCACCGATCCATCATGTATGAGTTTTTATGGTAAAACCCGGGTAAAATTGGGAGATTTAAAAAAAAATACATATTATATTGTGGCGTTTGGTGCAGGTGGCTGCTAGCACCACTGACGAATTCTAAGCAGCTTCAGGGAAGAAACGCCACTTTATCGTGACAACGCTCACTCTTTTCAACAGCTAATAATCTTTTATTATTGAAGGTGGTTATTCAAGATCAGAACCTAACCCCTTCAAATTGGTGACCACTAGAGTGACCATGAAGGGAAGTATCCAATATTGGGGATTTTGGGACCCCATTTTAGCCCCCACCTAAAAATAGGCATAAAATTCTTAATTTTCAGACAATTTAGGTCTGGAATGAAGGAAACCGCAGCTTTTCTGACCTCTAAAACGTCATTTCGGGTGTTTTTCTGTGTCTGTAGTCATTGTTTCGGCGTTTTCATTTTTTCAGAACCTAATTATTTGACATTTTTTCGTATCAACTTCTACAATTTTTTTCGAAATGACTTCAAACTTGAAATATACATAGATGGGTCTATTACGCACAAAATGTTAGAAGTAGTTTTTTGATTTTTGGAAAATTGTGCTCAGCAATTGAAAAAAAGGAGGTTTTGAAATTCGACATTGATGAGCACAATTTTCCAAAAATCAAAAAACTACTTCTAACATTTTGTGCGTAATAGACCTATCTATGCATATTTCAAGTTTTAAGTCATTTCGAAAAAAAATTGTAGAAGTTGATACAAAAAAATGTCAAAAAATTAGATTCGGGAAAAATGAAAACGCCGAAACAATAACTACAGAAACAAGAAAACACCCGAAAATGACGTTTTAGAGGTCAAAAAAAGCTGCGGTTTTCTTTATTCCCCATCAAAATTGTCTGAAAATTAAGAATTTTATGTCCATTTTTAGGCGGGGGCTAAAATGGGGTCCCAAAATCCCAATATTGGATCCTCCCTTGAACACCTATCAGATCACTGAACAAACATCAAATCAAGTTAATTCTGTTGAGCGCTACTGTGTTTGGTCATCCTATGCCACCTATACCGTACTTCTCATGCTTCGCAGGTGCGGACCAACTGCACGTAAGAGTACAAAGTAGTCGAAGCCTTCTCGGTGACCTTAATTTGTGCACACCTAGCTCTCACTTGACAGCTACACGCTACACGCTACTACCCGACGTCCTTCCAGGTCTGGAGAGCGGAGTGTGCTTGCGGCATTGTCACTGGTGGGAATTCTGTGGCGTCTGGTTCAGGAGGCTCTGGCACCACTGTCGAATCCTAAGTAGCTTCCGGGAAGAAACACCACTTTTATCGTGACAACGCTCACTCCTTTCAACATTAATAATCTTTTTATATTGAAAGTGGTTATTACCAAAAGATCAAAACCTAACCCACTTCAAATTGTAACCACCAGAGTGACCATGAACACCTATCAGATCACTGAACAGCCATCAAATCAAGTTTCTTCTGTAGAGCGCTACTCTGTTCGGTCATCCTGTGCCGCCTGTACCGTACTTCTCAAGTTTCTCTATTGAATGTGGTTATTCGACGACCAGAATATTTACCACCATCCAAAATGTCACCTTTAATTAAAAAAAATAAGTATGGCACACTGTAATAAAATTCAGAGATTTTTTTAATATATATACTATATATATATATTATATATATATATATATATATATATATATATATATATAATATATATATATATATATATAATTATATATATATATATATATATAATATTATATAATATATATATATATATATATATATTATATATATATATATATATAATACATATAAATATATATATATATATATATATATATATATTAATATATATATATTATAGTATATATATATTATATATATATATATATATTATATATATATATATATATATATATATATATATATATATATTATATTATTTATATTATATATATGGCGTTGGTGGGTGAATTGGGGACAAAGTAATTCGTGGGTGATGAGGACTAAAAATATAAAAGAAATAAAATAATAAATAAATTTTTTTACTCATTCAAAAGCCATGCGGTAGTACTACCAGTTTTATTTAGATTATTTTTAATTCTATAGAGTTATTTATATTTTAAAAAAGTTATAATGTATTAGGGGAGGAAATTTTCTCAAATAGAATTTCATAGAATTTCACTTTTGAAAAATGTGAATTTTTCTTAACTTTGTTATAAAATGAAAAGTTGTGGATGGATTTTAGTTATTTTTTTCACTGAGTATGTTAGCTTTAAACTAACAAAGTAAATCTATGTTTCAAACAGTACATAGTGGCTAAATCACCGGGCTAACTGTCCCTTTTCACCCAGAATAAAAATCCATGATGGGGTGAATAGGGACACCATTGTTATTCTTATTTTATGTATTATTATTTATTATTGACATTTTTATTACCTATTGCTATTTTTTATATAGTAAACAGTTACCTATATTCATAGGTGGGCACGATAACGAAAAATGTTATCGCGATAACCGATAAATCAATAACGAAAACCTTATCATCGATAACCGATTTTCGATAACTCGTGATAAAAATATCGCCGATAAGGCGATAACCGATAAATCGATAAATCCAAATTTTTATATATTTCATTTTATTATAAATAAAGTGTTAAAAAGCACGACTTTGGTATTTAAGAAAATGTTAAAAATAAATTGATTACATTTTCTTTTCACCTAATTCATTGGTCAGCAAACTCAATAGTCAACAGAGCCAAAAACAAACAGTACAACGATTGAAATTTCTTTTGAGAGCCAAATTTTTTAAAGTTAAATTATATAGGTAGGCACATTGTTATTTACTTAAAAGTTGGTACTCCTAAGCTACATCTTCTTTCACTCCACAACGCTCTCTAAAATTAACTTAATAAACTTTACTTGAAGTTTTAAGTCTGTGTTAAACTATTGGTGCGTTAAATAAAACTTGATATCATACTTAATAACAATATTATTTATTGATAAAATTAAATTATAAGGTATCCATAAAATTAAATCGTGACAATGACTGACAAACACTAATGTGAACAATGGTCTTGCATCTCCTTGGAAAATTTGGGTAAATCAGGTTTGTATGTTATTGTTTTTAATTTTAGGCACGATTTCAGGTTCTAATCAATAAGACAACTTCTCAACTTACCCTTGATAAGGTTCATGCTTGAAAATGATTGCTCGCATGAATATTATGAATAAGGAAAGAACAGCAAACGCTAGTTTTTTCAGCTGATTATATGAGTCAGGAATACTATCCAGGTGCTTAAAAATCAAAAATATCTTCCTTCTCCCAGGTCTTTCAAAGCAGACTTTTACTGTGAACTAAGTTCACATTTGTTTTTCTCCAATATTTTTATATATCAACACAAAGACGTTCAAATTTTCGAGCTCCACATTATATTTGTTTTTTTAAATCACACAATTGGATTTCAAAGTTGCTTCAGAGAACTCGCCTAAAGATAAGAGACATAAACACCAACTAAGTATGTAGAAATAGAATGAGAAAAACCAACCAGGCATCACGAACGTTTTCATCGCATGTGGTATTTTTGTGGAAGAGCCCACAATTAAGCGGGCCAAAGAGCCGCATGTTGGCTCGCGAGCCTCGGTTTTGCCGACCATGACCTAATTTATAGATTATAATATAAAATTTTCAGTTTTTTTCTTTCCGACACGTACCAGAAAATATGGGATGATGGTCACTTGCCTTTTATATAACTTGTAAACTTTGGATATTTATTAAAATAATTATTTTTTTCTTTTTTTGGCTTGTCAGTGTTTTTTAATAATAAAATTTTGTTTCTATTTATGCTCTGATTGTTTCTATATGTATTAAACCAGTCGAAAGATAAAAGGTCAATAAGCATTTGAAATGAAATCAAAGAAATCAGTTAATTACAATTTATCATATAAAAAATATAAATAGTAGGTTCTAGCCTTCTGTAGCATTTGTATGTTCCCCTTCATAAACATGAGCATATTAAAGTTTTTCCATCTGACAGAGAATTCTCTTGGCTCTGTAGATATCTTTTCCAAGGGAGAACAATCGCTCCACCACAGCGCTAGATGGTATTGCAGTATTGTACCTTATAAAGAGATCAATGAGCACCTTCTCATTGTTAAAAACTAGGTCTGACAGGCTGTCTGTCGATTTCGCCTGCAGCAACTTATTTACAATGAGAGCAGCTTTACTCTTGATTGATCTTTGATGACGTTGACCTTGAGTTAGTTCAGTGTAATCATCAGCTATCACTGATGCTTGAGGCATTCTCCCTTCTCTCATGTTCTCTCTCTCGCTGCTGCTGGTACTGTTGGCGTTCTCGAGTTCGGTACGCCGTAATAACTCTTCCACCTTCTTCTCCATCAGGCCTTGACCTCTGACTTTTTGGCCATTGTTTCTTCAAAAGCCCTCATCCACATCAGGCGAAACTTGGGGTGGAAGGCAGTGGCCAGAAGGTACTCCTCATCTTCAAAGGTGCTGGAGAACCTCTTGTCTATGGCGTCAAGGAGGGTATTGACCAGAAGGTCGCAGAATTCTCAGAATTCGCAAAAGGTCTTCAAGTCAATCAGCTTTTTTTGGTCACAATTAATGAGGGTGGAGATCAAGCAGCCCAGATAGCACTGTTTCTCCCCTTGGATTTGATCCAGTGCAACGGCGACTGGTGCTATGACCTGATAATGGAAAAAGAAAATATTATTTAGCTAGTTAATATATATATATATAGCTATATTAGATAATATATATAAAAAAAAATAATATTATATATTATATATATATATATATATATATATATATATATATATATATATATATATATATTATATAATATATATATATATATATATATATATATATATATATATATATATATATTATTTTTACAGTTGTCACCACCACTCACGGGCAGAGCCCTATTCAAGGAGGGGGTGTTACACGCCTCAGAAGTCAACAACTAAAGTAAATACGTAGATTGAGCACAGACGCAGCTTTTTACAGTGGGGGAGATTAATTCCGCGGAAACACAGAAGATGAAGAGATTCCACATAAGATGTGGCAGGACAGAAGAAGCACGCGAAGTCGAACTAGCATGGAGTTTACCCTACATCAACACAAAACCCATGTGCAGATACACAGCACCCTTAGCTCTACGAGGGGCGACGTAAAGGTGGAGGTACGCGAGTGATAAGCTCTCACTCGAGCACCTTGCCGCTGCGGTACCTATATAAAAAGAGATAAAGCACCAACATCGCGCCGCAAAGATAGAGGGTCAAGGGAACTGTAAAGTCAGAACAGTTTATAAGCCTTTTGGCCTTTGACTCGACCCTATCCAAAAGCGGGTGAAACAGAAGCCCCCCAGATATGAGAGCAGTACTCATCCAGGGCGGATGAGGCCCTTGTATAGCTGGAGCAATGAGAAGAGGAAAAATAATCTCGCAATCTAAACAGAATCCCCAGTTTCTTCTGAGGCGCCCGTAGCAACCGGTTTGTGATGGCGAGGTTCCAAGACCATTTTTTTGTTTAATGTTAAGGCCAGGATGTTTATATTGTCCAACAGGAGAGACCAGAGAACCGTCGAAAGAGATAGGAAGTTGGAAGGTGTCTTAGAGAGGGAGTTTGTAGAAGTTGATTTTAAAGAATTGAATTTCACAAGGTTCAGACGAACCCGATCCGGAAATTCTATCCAATTCAGCGAGAATAGGATATCGGAAAGATTAAGAGGAGAGGCAATTCTAGAAGTAAAAGAGGAGCAGAATTGAAATGAGTGAAGAATGAAGGGTCCGATCCATCGGCAATATGATTGAAAATAGAGTTAGATGTGCAGGTGAGAAGATCATTAATGAAAGTAGGAATAAAGTAGGGATAAGACAGAACCCCCCTGGAAAAAAAAAAAAAAAGGAAAAAAAAACACATATTGACAGAATAGAAGAAGAAGTCGCCCCATCAACAACCATCCGATATTGAGCGATTTGAAAGAAAACTAGACATAAGTAACATAAGAGAAGGAGGAAAACCGAGGGAGGAGTTTTTTAGTGCAGTGACGCGTGCGCATAACTACCGGTCAATCGCTTTGGATATGTCAAGCGCCCACGCAAGTCTCCCGTAGTTCGCTAAGGGCGGAAAACCATAATATTCAGTAAAGATAGGAAAGTATATCGCAAGTAGTAGACCTCGAGCGCCGCAAGCCGTACTGGCGATCGGAAAGAAAGTGAATGAGATTCCACGAATGATCTAAGAATGAGAGTTTGAGAAGAGTTTTCAAAGTCTTAGATAGAATACAAGTAAGAGCTATAGGGCGATAGTTTAGAGGATCAGAACGGCTTCCTTTTTTTCGGAATAGGTTGGACATGTGCGTCTTCCAAACACTGAGGGAAAGTGTTATTATTGAGACATAGAGAATATAGTTTTGAACGAGGGGCGGGAATTAGCACGAAGCTCACTCCCTCAAACTCGGAGAATGCATCCGGCCACCCGCCTTCCTAGCGTCGTAGATTTCAGGAGCATGCATCCGATCAAATGTTATCACAGGCAAAGACATAGGATACCGAAGAGGAGAAGGAGGAGGAGAGGGTATGCCGAATCGCCAGGGCTTGAGTTTAGAAGGAAAATGCGGAGGTAGAGAAGATTGGGGCCTTTTCAGTTGGAGAGTTTATGCAACAGTAACAAAATCAGAATGCGTTTTAGAGAAGGAGATTTACAGAAGTTGTTAGAGATGTTTTTGGCAAGAGGCCAGAGATTTGTCAGTAGGAGAACAGTAAGGTTAGCGCACTTTCGTTTGATGAAAGACGCTTTGCTGTCGAAGAGTCTCCCTGCAACGATTTCTAGCAGAATGCAAATTAGCAAGAGTGATCGGACGAACTGAGAATTTTTCCACTCCCGATACGCAGCGCTGCTCTACCCTGAATGGCCAGAAGAACAACACGATGAATGGATCTTCACTACGAGGAGAGAAGCATTTAATAAAGAAGAAGGAATGAACCTGATCATCCAATCCACGATTACAGCTCCCACCTTATCGGCAGAATCCGAAGCGTCACCAGAGACAAGCAGTTCATTCAATTATAGTTAGCGTAGAAGCAACGCAAGGCCCCAATCGGCCCGATCAAAGTGCAGAAAAACGAGTAGGGCTGGATGGAGCTTTGGAGAGAAAGTATTTAAAATTCAAGAGATATAAGGTTGTGGTCAGTTTACCGATAGGAGCGAAAGTGATATTTACTTTAAGAGAGAAGGCTAGTGTGAAAAATACGGTCAAGTGTGTTCAATATTGGTTAGGCCACGATCGGATGACTGCTCGTAGGCGCTCTCTCTTTAATTAATTCCTCAGATCGTTGAGAATGCTGAATGATTACGGCCTCCTCACCACCTAAATCGTATGAGAGGACCCCAAACCATTCAGTGTTGTGTAATTGAAATCCCCTAAATAGAGGACCTCAGTATTTGATGAGTTTTTATATATATATATTATATATATATATATATAATATATATATATATATATATATACTATTATAGGTAATACTAATACTATATATATATATAAGTATATACTATATATATTATATATATATATATATATATTATATCTATATATATCATATATATAACTATATATTATATAATATATATATATATTTATATATTTATATATAATATATATATATATATATATATCTATATTATATAAATACTCTATAATATATTATATATATATATATATATATATATTATATATTATATATATTATATATATAATATATATATATATATATATATATATATATATATATATATTATATATATAATAAATATACAAAAGTATCGCGATACCTATTATTGATAAAAGATATTATCGGATACCAGATAACCCGAAAATGTTATCGCGATAAATTATCGCCATATAGTTATCGGTAGTTTGGAACAAATATTATCGCGATACCGATTATCGGTAAAAGGTTTTTTATCGTTGGTACAGATAACCGAAACCGTTTATCCGCGATAAATTATCGCGATAATTTATCGCGATAACGCCCACCTTGCCTATATTAGCGGAAAAATTAAAATAAAACTTATTTTGAGTAATCATTCTTGACGTCTTAAAAGGATTAATGGCTAATTTGTTAATATAATAAACAACTACCTTATATATTAATAAAAATTAAAATAAAAAATTGGGATATATGGATACATGCAGATATTATATATATATATATATTTATATATATATATCATATATGTATTATTATTATATATATATATATATTAATATATATATAATATATTATATCGTATATATATATATATATATATTATATATTATATATATATATATATAATATTATATATATATTATTAAATATATTTCGATAGATTTTCAGGTGAATTATCGTAGCTATTCTGCTCGATTAATTTTAATTGTAAGGATATACAAATATCTAAGACAGGTTAGACAGCCAGATAGTTACTAATCTGAAATAAAATTGGGAAATGTGATTCATTCATCGACTTAATTCAATCCAAAGTTACAAATTAGTTTTATACTTTATTTCATACTATATAAATTTATAAATATGAAACTTCAAAATATACTCTGTAATTTTAATAACCAAAGTGGAAAGAATTTTTACTTTTTTAATAACTGAAAAGTTTATTTAGTAATTTTAAATAATGGAATCTAGTTACTTATCTTCTAGTCCAGCGCATCCCAACCTTTTTCCTTTCCCGACCCCTTGATTAAGCTTATCATGTATTAGTACCCTCCGTGACTAGTTCAACAAAAATTTTGTTTTTGTTAGATAGTAATGTTCTTAGGGTTAGCTACATAATCAAAAGACTCAATATTAATAACATTTATGGGCTTTTATTTCTGATTTGCAATTTATTTTAATTTTTTTATAATAGTCTAAGATCAAAACAAATAAAACTATTAAAGTAATTTATAACCACTTAACTTGCAAATTGAAAGTGTTCAATAATAATTATTATAGTTCATCATGATGTACAAGTTCTTCAAACTGGCTCTTAAAATGATGAGCGGGATTACACATGCGTAATCCCGCGATATATTTATGGTTGTTTGTCCGTTCTTTCATTTTTTCGTATTTTCCGCCATTACCAATGTTATTTTCACGTACCCCGAACCAGTCTTCCGAGTAACCCTCAGGGTACGCGTACCCAGGTGGGAATCGCTTCCAGTCAATAAAATTTAAAGATACTTCTTTGTACTTTTGTAATAAATTTAAGAAATTATTTTTTTTCCCATTCTCATTTAATGGCAATTTTTTTACATGATACCAACCACTCAGCGGGCAGGGCCCATTTTTAAAAAGAGGGGGGCAAAAAAAAAAAAATAATAATAATAATAATGATAAATAAAAAATAAATAAAAAGAAAACCAAAAATTTAAATAAGTGGAAAAGTAAACTCCCCAGTTCCTTGTCTTAACGCAATTCCCTCAGGTGGGCGTAGACGCGGTAGGGGAAAAAAAAACTTTTAAATTTTTTAAAAGCTCAACAGAAAATTTTTTAAATTTTTTCGTTCCCAAAAAAAAAAAAAAAAGGTAAGAAAATACCAAGAAAAGGGGGAAAAAAAGAAGAGTTCCACAAAACAGATGTGCTGGAAAGAAGAGGCATACAACGAGTGATTCCTTGGCGTCCAATATTTACAGCAATTATCATGTGAGTATGGCACCTCTTGTGTTACGAGGGGCGACGCAGTGTGGAGGAACGCGAGAGGTCAATTTCTCTCGAGCACCTGCCGTTGTATAATCACCTATAGAAAAGAGATAATTTAATCCTCTTAAGCCTTATCCTCACCTCTATGCAAAAGGAGGTGGAACCTGAACCACCCCAAATGTGAGAACAGTATCCAGGCTTCTTTGAGGCCTTTTAGAATCGAGTCGATATGAGGTTCCAAGGCAGTTCACTATTTACGGTTAGTCCAAGAATATTTCTGTTGCTTACAGGTGATACATTAGAGCCGTCGAAGGGGATAGGAAAGTTGGGAGTTGTTTGTTTTAGAGAGATGAAGAAAATGAGTTTTCAAAGAGTTGAATTTCACAAGGTTGCGGTTACCCCACTAAGAAATCCCGCGACCAGATGGCAAGAATTGAAATCGAAAACTGTAGCGAGACAACTATAGATACAACGAGGGGCACAGTTGAAATGAGTGGAAGAATGGAGAGTTGAGTCATCGGCATAAGAGTGACAGAGTTAGATGCAGCTAAGAAGATCGTTGATGAAAAGTAGGAATAAAGTTGGAGATAAAACAGAACCCTGAGGAACACCACAATTGATAAGAAAGAAGGAAGAGGCTGCTCCTTCAACAAGGGCTGAAATGGAACGATCTGAAAGAAAATTAGACATAAGTAAGCAAAGCGAAGGAGGAAATCCAAAGGAAGGTAGCTTAGAGAGCAGCGACAACATGCAACCCTGTAAAAACTTTGTATATATCAAACTACCACCAAGATCCACATGGTCCTAAGGGCAAAGACCAAAGAAAGTTAGATTAGGAAGGATGTTACCAATTGATCTCGAACGTCGAAAGTCATACTGACGATCTGAAAGAAGGGAATGAGATTCTATTTGATCGAAGAAATGAGAGTTAAGGAGAGTTTCAAAGATTTTAGATAGAATACAAGTTAAGACAATAAATAGGTCGATAGTTAGAAGGATCAAAGCGGCTACCTTTTTTCGGTAAAAGGTATGTCTGTAAAAATCTTGAGAAAAATGCATCTTCTAGGCTCACTAATAATGAAATATAGTATGTTATTATTGCATATTAATAAAATTTAAAAATATCTCTCAAATTGTTGAAAATAATAGCTAAAAAAAAAAAAAAAAAAAAAAAAAAAAAAAAAAAAAAAAAAAAAAAAAACAGAGTGGGGTTTTTTTTTTTTTTTTTTTTTTGGGTTTTTTTGGGTTTTTTTTTTTGGACGGTTTTTTTAATGCCAACCCTGCCTTTAATACCTATAACATTTATATTTCAAGTAACAATTGTTCAGAATAAAAGAATTATTTGTGAAGTTGTGTATTTGAATTCCTTCCCATGCCTGGTTATTAAAAAAAGGACTGATGATGCTACCTTGAGTGAATCCAAATTCGCTTTCAACAGACACTAATGTAGTTTGATCCAGTCGTACCTGTATTTCCTGACTTTGCTAAATGAAAGAATTAGACGGAAAACTAATTTTAATTCATTCCTAAAAACCACATGATAGATTATTATTATTTTTTTTAATTAATTTATTTTAGTTAAAATATTTAATCATGTATTTTTTTTTTTTTTGATTCAAAAAAATTATTATTATTATTATTATTATTATTATTATTAAAAATTATTATTATTATTATTATTATTATTATTATTATTATTATTATTATTATTATTATTATTATTATTATTATTATTATTATTATTATTATTATTATTATTAGAGCCTGAAGGTGGAGGGTGGTATTATGCCTCTGTCTCTTATTACACAGAACCGTAATTACATCCACCACCCCAGATATGGACAAAGATGTGGTCATTGTCAAGTCTTACATCACGCTGATTTGATTGATGTCTTTGCTGATGGCTCCTAGACAAAAGATGGTGTGGGAGCATCGGTTGTATTTCCTGACTGCACTCTGTCCTATATACTGCCTTCCTGCTCATCCATTTTTACGGTAGAGCTAGTGTCACTGCTTGCAATTTCTAGGGTTCTCGTTCTCGATGAAGCTAACCACTGACCACATTTTTCGGATTCTCACTTCTTTCAATTTAACAACGGTCCCCTAGAAACCCCTTGGTTTCATCATTCAACGTTTCCTGTGCAGACTCGATATCCGGCAGAATGTTTTGCAGTTTTGTTGAGCTCCCTCTCACGAAGGGGGGGGGGGGAGTTACGAACGGATGAGGCAGCAGTTCAGGCGGCGGCCTCCCGTAAATCCAGCAATTCGTGCCTCCCTCGAGAACTCCGAAGAAAACTTCTTCCTGCACCGACAATTACGCCCCCATCAAAAGTGGTTTCAAAACCTTCTATCAAGATTGGTGGAGTGAAGATATGTAGAGTGCTAAACCCCGTTCAGTGAAACCACTCCCTGTTCTCTTGTGCCGACACCGGAAGGTTACTCTGACACGACTCAGAATCAGCCACACTACTTTGACTCACTGGTACTTTAAGTCGAAGAAAACTCCCTCATCTTGTCCATTTTGCCAAGCCTATAAACCTCTCATCCTGTCCAACATCCTGATTGACTGTCCTGCATTGGCATCACCACATCGTAGGTACTTTCCTGCTATAGGATCCATTCCCTATGGAAATCAGCTTTCCTACATTCTCGCTGAATTTTTGCGTTCCGTTATCGAAACTAAATTTCTCTTTCAGTAACTTGTAACAAGACCTTTTGGATGCTAATTTCGTTTTGTCAGGTGGGCAGGCTCTTGTGTTAGTTTTCACATAAGTATACCCGCTTAAAAGTGAAGTGCCTCCCCTGTACAGAAACTAAAATCTAAAAAATAACTTATTATTATTAATTATTTGTTATTATTATTATTATTATTATTATTATTATTATTATTATTATTATTATTATTATTATTATTATTATTATTATTATTATTATTATTATTATTATTATTATTATTATTATTATTATTATATTATCTATATTATTATTATTATTTTCTTCATGTTCCTTGCCTTTCCATTAGATGTAGGGTAGGGGTACCTTACATGCAAGGAAAATAGAATAGTTAAATAGAAGAGCATGACGTAAGTCGAAAGAAAAACCCCCCTTACCTCCTTACTCCACTTACCCTCCTTCATACCTTTAACGTGAGAACTTGTCGAGTCAAAAAAAAAAAATCTATCTTAATTCTAAACAAGACCGCGAATTAACCTCACAGTGGTATCTCGTCAATGTACGGTTCATCCCCTAGGCCCGGACCACAATAATATCCCCCTCACAAAACCCCGCCATTCACCCTTTTTAGCGCCCTTATTCTTCTTAGGCATCTGAGAAACTGCATTCCTTTACTACTCAATCCCACTTTCTTTGGTCCTACAGCGGTCGAATGTCCAACACACACAATTTTATTATTATTTATTATTATTTTATTATTATTATATTATTATTATTATTATTATTATTATTCTATACCCATTCTTCTTATTTATTCTTATTTTATTATTATTATTATTATTATTAATTATTATGGATTATTTATTATTTATGTATTATTATTATTATTATAATTATTATTATATTATTATTTATTATTATATTATTATTATTATTATATTATTATTATTCTTATTATTATTATTATTATTATTATATTATTAGAGCACTGGAGGAGGAGGCTGGTATGTAGGCCTCTGCTCTAAGAAGGGATCCACCTCATAAAGTTTCATTATACATCCGATAAGAACTCACCTCAATTCTGCTTTACCATACTTGATACGGGGCTTTTTGCCCATCATATTGTCTATTGTACATCAGTAGTGGCTGATGTAATTTGAAACCTCCAGATTCACTACAAGCTGTTTTGCCTTCTCCTATTACACAGACCGTAATTACATCCACCATCCGAGATATCTACAAAGATGTGGTCATTGTAGTAAGTATTCTCAACCCTCCTCCTCATACACGTCTTCTCTCCACCAATGAAGTCACACTGATTTGTTGATGTTCTTCGCTGATGGCCCCTAGACAAAAGATGGTGTGGGAGCATCGGTTGTATTTCCTGACTGCACTCTATCCTATATACTTCCTTCCTGCTCATCCATTTTTACGGTAGAGCTAGTGTCACTGCTTGCAATTTCTAGGGTTCTCGTTCTCGATGAAGCTAACCACTGACCACATTTTTCGGATTCTCACTTCTTTCAATTTAACAACGGTCCCCTAGAAACCCCTTGGTTTCATCATTCAACGTTTCCTGTGCAGACTCGATATCCGGCAGAATGTTTTGCAGTTTTGTTGAGCTCCCTCTCACGAAGGGGGGGGGGGAGTTACGAACGGATGAGGCAGCAGTTCAGGCGGCGGCCTCCCGTAAATCCAGCAATTCGTGCCTCCCTCGAGAACTCCGAAGAAAACTTCTTCCCGCACCGACAATTACGCCCCCATTAAATGTGGTTTCAAAACTTTCTATCAAGATTGGTGGAGTGAAGATATTTAGAGTGCTAAACCCCGTTCAGTGAAACCCCTCCCTGTTCTCTTGTGCCGACACCGGAAGGTTACTCTGACACGACTCAGAATCAGCCACACTACTTTGACTCATGGTACTCTAAGTCAAAGAGAACTCGCTCATCTTGTCCATTTTGCCAAGTCCATATACCTCTCCCTCTGTCCACCATCTCCAGATTTACTGTACTGCATTGGCATCACCACACGGTAGGTATTTTCCTGCTATAGGATCCATTCCCTATGGAAATCAGCTTTCCTACATTCTCGCTGAATTTTTGCGTCCTTACGAAAACTAAATTTACTCTTTATAACTTGTAACAAGACCTTATTGATGCTAAATTTCGTTTTGTCAAGGTGCAGGCTCTTGTGTTAGTTTCACACTAGTATAACCGCTTCACAGTGAAATATTTTTGACAGAATAAATTATTATTATTATTATTATTATTATTATTATTATTATTATTATTATTATTATTATTATTATTATTATTATTATTATTATTATTATTATTATTATTATAGCTTGAATTAGGTGGAGGCTTCTAATATCATCATTATTATTATTATTATTAATATATTATTATATCTATTACTTTAAACCAATATTCATTATTTTTATAATTTTTTCCAAATAATATTATTATTATTATTATTATTATTATTATGTATTATTTTTTATTATGAACCTGAAGGTGGAGGTGGTATTATGTTCTGTCTCTAAGAAGGGATCACCTCATGAAATTCATTATACATCCGATTAAGAACTACACTTTCAATTCTGCTTTCCATACTTGATACGGTGGCATTTTGCCCATCATTTTGGCTATTTGCATCAATAGTGTCTGATGTATTTGAAACCATCCAGATTCCTTTCCAAGCTGTTTTGCCTTACCCTTATTACACAGAACCGTAATTACATCCATCACCCCAGATAATGGAAAAAGATATGGTCATTGTCGAAGTCTTACCAACCTTCCCTCCTCAATACCTTCTTCTCCTCCCACCAGGGAAGTCACGCTGATTAGATTGATGTCTTTGCTGATGGCTCCTAGACAAAAGATGGTGTGGGAGCATCGGTTATATTTCCTGACTGCACTCTGTCCTATATACTGCCTTCCTGCTCATCCATTTTTACGGTAGAGCTAGTGTCACTGCTTGCAATTTCTAGGGTTCTCGTTCTCGATGGAGCTGACCACTGACCACTTTTTTTCGGATTCTCACTTCTTTCAATTCAACAACGGTCCCCTAGGAACCCCTTGGTTTCATCATTCAACGTTTCCTGTGCAGACTCGATAACCGGCAGAACGTTTTGCAGTTTTGTTGAGCTCCCTCTCACGTGGGGGTTGTTACGAACGGATGAGGCAGCAGTTCAGGCGGCGGCCTCCCGTAAATCCAGCAATTCGTGCCTCCCTCGAGAACTCCGAAGAAAACTTCTTCCCGCACCGACTATTACGCCCCCATTAAATGTGGTTTCAAAACCTGCTATCAAGACTGGTGGAGTGAAGATATGTAGGGTGCTAAACCCCGTTCCGTGAAACCCCTCCCTGTTCGCTTGTGCCGACACCGGAAGGTTACACTGACACGACTCAGAATCAGCGACACTACTTTGACTCACTGGTACCTTAAGTCAAAGAGAACTCGTTCATCTTGTCCATTTTGCCAAGTCCATATACCTCTCTCTGTCCACCATCTCCAGATTCACTGTCCTGCATTGGCATCACCACGCCGTAGGTATTTTCCTGCTATAGGATCCATTCCCTATGGAAATCAGCTTTCCTACATTCTCGCTGAATTTTTGCGTCCTTACGAGAACTAAATTTACTCTTTATAACTTGTAACAAGTCTTTATTGATGTTAAATTTCGTTTTGTCAAGGTGCAGGCCCAAGTGTTAGTTTCACACTAGTATAACCGCTTCACAGTGAACAGTGTCAGCCCCTGTACAGGAACTAAAAAAACTTATTGTTATTATTATTATTATTATTATTATTATTATTATTATTATTATTATTATTATTATTATTATTATT
>JABUQX010093005.1:27500-30000 GCA_015478945.1 Trachelipus rathkii
TGGGTATCTCGGCTCATATATATATATATATATATATATATATATATATATATATATATATAATATATATATATATTATATATATAATATATATGATATATATATATAATATATATATATATATATATATTATATATATATATATATATGCGTGTGTGTGTGTGGGTGTGTGTATGTACGCAGGATTTGACTTAAGGCTTAGCAAAGGTTGAGTGATTTACGTCCTTGTTCACACTGATCACTAGACGGTGAGGGTTGGTTAAACTCCAGATTTTTCCCATTTTCAAAGACTAATAAAAAATATTATAGAATAAAAAAATTTATTTAGGTTATAAAATAAATAAAATAAGTCTACAACAGTTGTAATTAAATTTTTTTTATGCTTAACGAGGTAAGCAAAAAAATAAAAATAAAAAAAATACCTGTTCGAGAAACGTAAAGTAATATTTATGGTGGTTGGTGAGTACCGAGTCCTGAGTGGTAACTAATATTAGATCTAAACCAGCATTAGAAGCCTTGGATTTACAGCGAATTTCGCAATTACATTTGTTTCTAATTCGTTCATTTTTTCACTTACTAATTTTCTATGAATACTCATCATACATAGTTCATTAAGCCTGAATTCGTTCATTGTGTTTCTTAGCCAAGTCTTTACTCTTCTTAGAGGGCTGAAAGACCTTTCAATGGTACGTGTTGAATACGGTAGCACATGTGCAATTAATAGACAGGTTTTGATTTGAAGAAAAAGGGGTCGGCTTCTTTAATGATTTCAGTATGTTCCAAGTGTTTCAACTTTTGTTTATCCATTTTTTATCCAGCCACAATGTATACTATAAATCAGTTTCGGTATAATTTTGTTGATATCAAGATCATAAAACTCCGAAAAGAATTTTACTTTCTCATCCAAAGCTGCCTGCAAATTGCACCTAATATAAGAAACGGAAGATAATGAAAAAGATGAAATGCTGTCACTTTATTTTTTGAAAATCTAAAAGAGGTGAAAGGGAGTCAAGATAAGGCACAAGTACAGAACGCTTTCAATATTCAGCAGAAGTTTCAGCAGGATTATTTGCTTTATGTTGTTGGGATTGTACCTTTCTAGGTGGTGCAATTTCAACTAAGAGCTCAGCATCAGTAACATTGGACGATAAGAGCAGATCAGCAATTATTTGATCAACAGTTTTGCGGTGGTCTTTGAAAACTTTCAAAATTCTTTGGTTATGAAGCACTTTTTGTTTGAAGAATGTTAGCCACGGGTTTAACTAAAGCAGAATATTTAGCTATTACGAAAGAGGTAATAATGAAAATGGGTCTTGTTGACGAACAGTATAATTGAAAAGTTGTTTTTCTTGTTTGATTGTTGCTTTTCTTTGATAATTTTTTTTTTAACCCTTCACCGATTTTTTTATATATGTACGGAAAATAGCAATACTATGATATATTTTACTCCAACGGGTTTCACAAAGATTTGGAAAGTTGGGAATATATTTTCTTATGGTGGAGTCTCTGAAAAAAATTATTATGTCTTTTATGTGGCAATAGTTTTTCGAATTTCCGGAATAATGTTTAGGTCATTAATGACCAAATTAAGCCGATGACTTTCACAGTGAAAATCTTTAATCCTTTTTTATATTTTTCCAGCAGTTTCTTTTGAACTTCATGTTCTTTACCTGCCATTGCTGCACAACCGTCGTACCCCTGATCAACTCATAGACTCGAATAAACCTTTTTCTAAAAACAAATCAATCGTTTTGGCAATGGTTTTACCATCCATCTCTTAAGTACTTCAAACCATAGAAATTATTCTCGAATAGTCATTTTTTCAAGATCGAAAAACCTTAATTCTATAGATAATTGCTCTTTGCCTGACAAATCCTCAGTTTCATCGGTCAACATGGAGTAGACATCAAATTGTTTTGCATCCTCGACAATCATGTTTTTTATGATAATTCCACACAAATTGATAAGTTTATTTTGAATCATCAGAGACGTTCAGATGGCATTCTTCTGTTCTTGAATATGTTCTTTCAATTCCACATCACCACTTTCTATTCACAGTATATCAGGTCTTCAAAAATTTCCTCATGCATGAATTTACCTCTTAAAGGCAAGTCATGGGTTTCGGTCTTATGGCCTTCAAAATTGCTGTAATATTTCTTTTACTTTCTTCAATTGTTTTCTGATTTGCTGTTTGCAGCTCATTATCAACGAGAACGTCTTCCATAAATGATATAGCAGCTTTGGCAGCCGCCAGATCCCATCGACATGCGGTAAGTTTTAGCGGAGAATACTGTTAGAAGAAGCTAGCTGTATAAAAGCACACAACTAGTTGACTTCAAGCCAATATGAAAATGAAAACACATTAAAATTCTTTAGAAAAAATGTAAGTTTTTAATACGTTAGTAATTACTAATTACTATTTCATTATTAATTGTTTGATGTATCTTTTTCAGTTTTTCTACTAATAAACCCCTAAAACAGACGTCTGGCCAACACATAA
>JABUQX010093005.1:35000-36455 GCA_015478945.1 Trachelipus rathkii
TCCTACTAACTGCTGAGTCATCGTTCCTTTTCATCCAACAATATCCTAAAATATTAAACTCAGACACTGGTTTTTTAAAGTTTGGCCTCACCATCCAGCATGACTTCACAACGAGGGCTGTCCTCACTCACAACCCATAACCTTAATTACTCTTATCTACGTTACTTTCAAACCCCCTTATACTCACTGCCAAATCTCTATACCATTCCTCTCAAACGTTTTTCAGATGTTGCCACAACAAACCAAATCATCTGTGTGCAATAAGAAATGCACACTCCACTTTCTTCCATTCTTCATCCATTCTAACACCCTTCCCCTGGCCACACATAATTCTATATTCCTTTATAACCCCATCCTATACAAATTGAATAACCAAGGAGATATAACACATCCCTGCCTCCCTCGCTATTAAATTAAACCAATCACTTTCGACATCCTTTATTTATTCTTCAACACGCTTCACTATCGTCATACATACTTTGTGATTCCATTCAGAGAAGCCAACCTCAGCACCGTTTATTCACTGACACCTTGCTATAAGGCTTCACTATTAATCTATCCTACGCCTTTGCAAATCCCATATATATTATATATAATTATATATATATATATATATATTATATATAATATAATTATTATATTTAAATAATATATATTATATATATATATTAATATATATATGTTGGGCGTATACAGGGGGGCAGGGGGCAGGGAGGGCACTTACCCCCCTAAATCTTGAAATAAAAAAAAATGAGCCTTATGTGTTGGCCAGACGTCTGTTTTAGGGGTTTATTAGTAGAAAAACGAAAAAGATACATCAAACAATAATAATGAAATATAATTAGTAATTACCTACGTATTAAAAACTTGCCCCATTTTTCTAAAGAATTTTAATGTGTTTTATTTTCATTATTGGCTTTGAGTCAATCTAGGTTGTGGCTTTTATAACAGCTAGCTTTCTCTAACAGTATTCTCCGCTAAAAATTTCCGCATGTCGATGGTCTGGCGGTCTCCAAAGGCTGCTATATATTTATGGAAGACGTTCTCGTTGATAATGAGCTGCAAACAGCCAATCAGAAAACAATTGAGGAAAGTAAAGAAATATTCACAAGCAAATTTTGAAGGCATAAGACCGAAACCCATGACTGCCTTTAAGACGGTAAATTCATGCATGAGGAAATTTTTGAAGACCTGATTATACTGTGAATAGAAAGTGGTGATGTGGAATTGAAAGAACATATTCAAGAACAGAAGAATGCCATCTGAACGTCTCTGATGATTCAAAATAAACTTATCATTTGTGTGGAATTATCATAAAAAACATTGAATTGGTCGCGGATGCAAAACAATTTGGTGTCTACTCCATATTGACCGATGAAACTGAGGATTTGTCACGGCAAAGAGCAATTAGCTATAGAATTAAGGTTTTCGAATCATTGAAGAAATGACTATTCG
>JABUQX010093006.1:0-21865 GCA_015478945.1 Trachelipus rathkii
ACAAATGAAAAACCAAACAAATCATACATGCCTTTAAAAAATGAAACAAATAAAATATACATCTACAAAAAATGAACATAACCAAATCTAAAATCATAGCATATCTAAAAAAATGACAAACCAAATTCAAAATTCAACACAGGCGTGCAACAACAGCTAATACAATCAAAACAAACAGCCTACAAATAATGACCACAAATACAAATTCATACATGCCCAAAAAAATGACAAACAATCAAAATAATTAACAAATCAAAAATGACAAACCAAATCAAAAATCATACTTGCCTACAAAAAAATGACAACACCAATTCAAAAATCATCATGCCTACAAAAAATGATAGACAAATTCAAAAATCATACATGCATACACTATACAATAATTTATCAAATCATACATGCCTACAAAATATTACAAACCAATAAAGTAACACTCCAAAATGAAACAAAATAAAAATATACATTGTACAAAAATGCAAAAATCAAATCAAAAATCATACATGCTACAACAAAAATTACAAACCAAATTAAAAATCAAACATGGCTACAAAAAAGCGACCACAAATCATACATGCGTACAAAAAATGACAAACAAATCAAAAATCATATACATGCTACAAAAAGACAAACCAAATCAAAATCATATCATGCCTAAAAAATGACAAACCAAAACAAAATATCATACATGCCTACATAAAAATGACAGACTAAATCAAAAATCATACATGCTACAAAAATGACAACCAAATAAAAATTCATACATCTAAAAAGATGAAAACATCCAAAAACTCAAAAATCATACCGACTACAAACAATGACAAATCAATCCAAAATCAAAAATGCTACAAAAAATGACAAACCAAATCAAAAATATAATGCCTACAAAATATGACAAACAACAAAATCATACATTTGCCTACAAAAAATGTATTAATCCAAATCAAAAATCATACATTCCTACAAAATATGACAAACCAATTCAAACATAGATGCCTACAAAAATGACAGACCAATAATCAAAAATCATATTGCCTACAAAAAAAGACAAACCAAAATAAAACTCATACATGTCTACTAAATGAAATGACAAACAAGTCAAAAATATATTCTTTACTCACTCGTAAAAATACTGACAAACAAATCAAAAATTCATACAGTGCTCTACAAAAAATGACTAAAACAATTCAAATCATTACATGCTACAAAAAATGCAAAACAATTCATAATCATTACATGCCTAAAATTGATAGATCGAAGTCAAAATCATACATGCCTACAAAAAGGAAAATTAACATCAAAATCATATCATGGCCTTATCAAAAAAATGAAAAACCAGTCAAAATCATACATGCTACACAAAATGATGACAAACAAATCAAAATCATCCATGCCTACAAAAAATGACAGACCAAATCAAAATCATACATGCCTACAAAAAAATGACAAAACAAATAAAAATATACAGTGCTAAATAAAAGAAATGACAAACAAACGTCAAAATCAAATCTCATGCGTACAAAAATGACAACAGCAAATCAAAAAATCATATACATGCCTCAAAAAATGGACAATCAAATCTATAAATCAATATCAATTGCCCTACAAAAATTCGACTCAACCAATATCAAAATCATATATTGCTAAAAACTAATGACAACCAATCTAAAATCATACATTATCTAACAAAAAATTTAACAAACAAATCAAAGAATCATACAAGCGCCTACAAAAAATGACATGAACCAAATTCTATAGTCAAATCATACCGCTACAAAAGAATGAAAACAAAATAAAAATATTACATGCTAATCTAAATGACAACAATAAAATCACTACTCATGCCTAGCAAAAAATGACACAGACTACCAAATATCGAAAAATGCAATACGGACTGTCTCTACAAAAATTATGAAACATCCAATCAAAACATCATACTGTCTGGGAAATCCAATAAAATGACAGACTACAATCACAAGAATCATATCATGCCTACATCAAAATGACAACCAAATCAAAATCATACATGCCTACAAAAAAAATTCAAAAAACCAAAATTTTAATTATAACATGCGTAAAAAATGACAAACCAATCAAAATAAACATGCCTACAAAAATGACAAACCAAATAAAAATCATACATGCCCTCAAAAAATGACAAACCAAATCAAATCATAACATGCTACAAAAAATGATACACAAATCAAAATCATACTGCTACAAAAAATGACAATAAATCCAAAACATACATGATAAAAAATGACAAACCAAAATAAATCAACATAACACAAGCTGACGAAACAAATCAAGATCATACATGCCTACAAAAAATGACAAGACAAATCAAAATATACATGCCTACAAAATGACAAACAAATCAAAAATCATACATGCTAAAAAAATGACAAACGCATAGTCAAAATCATACAGTGCGTTACAAAATGACAACCAAATAAAAATCATACATGCCTACAAAAAATGACAAACAAATCAAAATACATACATGGCCAACAAAAAATGACAAACAAATCAAAAATATCGTACCTTACAAAATGACAAACCAAATCAAAAATGATACCTGCTAAAGAAAATGATAGACAAATCAAAATATACATCTACAAAAAATGACAATTAACATCCAAAATCATACAAGTTAAACAAAAAGCTTATGAAACCGCCAAACAGATGCCTACAAAAATGACAAAGAGCCTACAAAGACGACAAAAAGCGACAGAGGAAACACAAATTATACTGCCTACTAAAATAGGCAAACAAAGTCAGAATCATTCTGCCCTACAAAAAAGTTGACACATAATCAAATCATACATGCTACAAAATGATTACACCAAATCAAAATCATACATGCGACAAAAAAGGAAAATTAAATCTGGAAACTTACAATGCTACAAAAAATGACAAACCGAATCAAAAATCATACATGCTACAAAATGACAAAACCAAATAAAAATCATACATGCCTACAAAAAATGACAGACAAATCAAAATTTCAAGACTCAAAAATACAACCAAATCAAAATCATACATGCCTACAAAAAACGACAAACAAGTCAAATATCATACATGCGTACAAAAAATGACAAACCAATCAAAATACATACATGCCTACAAAAAATGACAACCAAATAAAATCATACATGCAACAAAATTGACAAACGCAAATCAAAAGATCATGACATGTTCTACAAAAATGATATAAATCAAAGGAAGGACAAAAAAGCAAAGGGCCTATAAAAAAGCAGACAAGCCTACAAACCGACAAATTAAATCAAACATCATACATGCCTAAAAAAATGACAAACCAATCAAAAATACCTTCAACACACAAGACCAAATCAAAAAATATAACATGCCTACAAAAAATGACAGACAAATAAACAAAATATAAGATAAGAACTGAAAAACAAATTCCAGAGAGAAATGAATACAAAAAAGACAAAAATCAAAATCATAAATCAAAATGATACCACAAATCTCAATGCAGATTTTTGAAACTACGGACAAATTAAATTCAAATAAAGAGAACTTTACTAGATATGAGGGAAAATTCAAATATCAATACCATTGCTACAAAAAAATGAACAAACAAAGCTTGAAAGAAATGGATACAAAAAATGACAGACCAAATCAAAAATTCATACATGCACATGTCATTAAAAACTCCGAATACATGCTAACAAAAATGAACAAACCAAGTAAATAATTGCCTACAAAAAATGACAACCCAAATCAAAAATCATACATGCTACAAAAAATGACAAACAAATCAAACATACATGCTAAAAAAAATGACAAACCAAATCAATAATCATACATGCCTGAAAAATGACACAAATCAAAAATCCATTACACTATCTACAAAAAATGACAAATTCAAATGAAAAGATGCCTACAAAAAATGAGAAACCAAATCAAAATCATACATGCTACAAAAAGATGACAACCAAATCAAAAATCATAATGGCTACAAAAACATTGACATGAGATTTTCATATGATAAATGAATTGCGAGTACGCAATGAATTCAAAAAATCATATACATCCTAAAAAAATGACAAACCAATCAAAAATCATCACTGCTACAAAAATGACAACAAATCAAAAAATATCAGCTACAAAAATGGAAGGACTCAAATAAAATCATATATGCTACGAACAAAAAATGACAGAACCAAAATCAAGAATCATACTGCTACAAAAATGAAATTAACCAAGTCAAAAATCATACGTGCCAAAAAATGACAAACAATCAAAAATCAACATGCTACAAAAAATGAACAACAATCAAAATCATACATGCACTATAAATAAATTACAACAAATCAAAAATCTAAACATGCCTACAAAAAATGATAGACAAAATCAAAATATAGATGCCTACAAAAAATGACAAATTAAATCAAAATCATACTGTACATTAGTCTTAGACTCATGATCCATAATGACGAAGAAAAAGAAGAAAACAGATACCAAATCAAAATCATCCTGCTCAAAAAATGACAGACCAAATCAAAAATCTAACATGCCTACAAAAAATGAACAAACAAATCAAAAATCATACATGCCTAAAAAATGACAACCAAGTCAAAAATCATAATGCGTCAGAAAAATGACAAACCAATTCAAAAATCTTACAATGCTACAAAAAATGACAAACTAAATTAAACTTTACTTAAACTAACAAAAAATAGACAACATTTTTTTTCACTCACCATGCCTACAAAAAATGATAGACAAAATCAAAAATCATATTGCCTACAAAAAATGACAAATTAATCAAAAATTAAATACATGCCTACAAAAAATGGCACACCAATTCAAAGCTTATTACTGTACAAAATATTTACATACGAAATCAAAATCATACATGCTGCAAAAATGAGAGTGGGAAGTCAAAAATCGTATTGCCCTACAAAAACTGAGATGAAAACTTAGCCAAACTCAAAAATCAGATCGAAATGCCTACCAAAAAATGATGATAACAAGTCAAAATCAACATGCGTACAAAAATGACAACCAATCAAAATTCATATCATGCCTACAAAAAATGTCAAATACAATCAATCATACAGTGTACAATTAATTGATACAAACAAATCAAAAATCAACATGCTTAAAACACAATGACAACCAAATCAAAACATACATGCCTACAAAAATGACAAACCAAATCAAATCATACAGGTCCATGCCTAACAAAAAATGAAAAGCGTAAAATATAAAGTCATACGGATTGCCTACAAAAAGATGAACGACCAAATCAAAAATCATTCTTCGCGTTCATAAAATGAAAGCCAATCAAAATTCAACATGCTTGGAAAAAATGAACAAACCAAATTCTAAAATCATCATCGCTAAGAAATTGAAAACCAAAGTCAAAAATTATACATGCTAACAAAAAAGACAAAACAACTCAAAAATAAGCATGCTTAAAAGAAATGACAAACCAAATCAAAAATCATATAGATGCCTACAAATAAACAAACAAAGAAAAATATATATATCTAATACAAAAAATGAACAAACCAAGTAAAAAATCATACTGCCTTCAAAAATGACAAATCCAAGTCCAAAAATCTAGAGCCTTATAAACAACAAATTTGAAAAATAAATAATCCTACAAAATGAAATTCAATAAAAATCATTACTGTCTCAAAAATACAATCCAAGATAAAAATCATACATGCCTCAAAAAATGTACAAACCAAATCAAAAATCATTCTGCCTACAAAAAATGACAAACAAAATCAAAATAATACTCCTAAAAAAATGACAAATTTAAAATCAAACGCAGATTCCGCCTATTTTGACGAAACAATTCACAATATTACAGGCCTACAAAATATGACAACTTAATGCAAAAATATACTGCTTACAAATAACTGACAAAACCTCACATCAAATCATACACGCATACATTTAAGAATGACAAAACCAAAATCAAAAATCAAAAATCTGCCTGAAAAATGAAACAAATCAAAAATCATACATGTCTCTCAAATATGACAATACGTAAATCTTAAATCGTATACATATGCTACAAAACAATGATCAAACCAAATCAAAAAAGTCATACACGCCTACATAAAATGAACAAACAAAATGCAAAGGAGTCATACACCTACAAAAAATAAGACAACTAAAGAGGAGGCTTCTATATCATGCCTACAATAAGTGATTCAAATATATAAAAAATCATTACATGCTAACAAACAAATTTATGATCTCTCAAACCAAAATCAAAATATCATTGCTACAAAAATGACATAACCAAATCAAAATCATAAATGCTACAAAATATGAAACCAAATCAAAATCATCATCTGCTACAAATACATGACAAACAAATCAAATCATACATGCCGTACAAAAAGAATGACAACAGTCAAAAATCAAAATGCGACAAAAAATGACAACCATCAAAAATCATAACATGCTACAAAAAATGAAAAACCAAATCAAATTTTATACTGGCTCAAAAAGAATGACAACCAAACAAAATATACATGCCTGCAAAAATGATTAGACAATTCAAAAATCATTACATGCCTACAATAGAATATGACAATTAAATCAAAAATCAGTACATGCCTACACATACAAATGACAAACCCAAATCAAAATCATACATGCCTACAAAAGGATCGCCACATAAAAACAAATCAACATACAAGTAGCAGGGAACACCAAAAATCATAATGGATACAAAAAATTTCAAACCAAGTTGAAAGATCTTACGAGGAGCAACAATGAGAAATTACCAATATAAAAATCACCAGCAAACTTTAGAATGCCAAATGAATCAAAAATCATATACATGCTACATTAAAATATTGACAAATCTAAATGTCATTAAATCATACATTTCCTACACACAAATGACAACCATAATCAAAAGATATACATGCCTACAAAAATTGACAAACAAATTAAAATTATACATGCATACAAAAAATGACAAACAAATCAAAAATCAATACTTGCCTAAAAAAATTGACAAACTCAGGATCAATATTAGCGATTCGCAAACAAAATGAAAATCCGAACGAAAATCAAAATATATTGACGTAACAAACATGGATCAACAACATTCAAAAATATTACATGCCTACAAAAAATAAAATAAGTACAAATTAAACATGCGTACAAAAATGACATAGGGGGCTACAAGGTATAAAATCATCAATTATGCCCTAAAAAAAATGCAGACCAACATCAAATATCATATATGCTTCAAAAAATGACAACCAATACACATATCCATTGCCTACAAAAAATGATAACAAGTCAAAAATTATACATGCGTCAAAAAATGACAGAACCAATCAAAAGGTCAAATACATGCTACAATAAAATGCTACCAAACCAATCAAAATCATACATGTTACAAAAATGACAAACGCAAATCAAAATCAATACTGCGTATCTAAAATGATACAAAAATCAAAAACGATACCTGCCTAAAAAGATAAAAACTTAAGCGAGATATCAAAAATGCTAAAGAAATTGACAAACAAATCAGTAAATTGAATGTATTCAAATAATTATAGACAAATCAAAATATGCATCTCACGACAAATTTAATGACATTACAATATTGACAAATGATATTCTAAAAAAATGACAATCAAATCAAGATTTTTTTATCTATTCTATAAAAACGAAGCATTTTTTGAAAAATTTCCTAATCATGCGTACAAAAAATGAAAACCAAATTCAAAAATCATAATGCCTACAAAATGACAAACCATATTCTAACATCATCACACACTCGCCTACATAAAATGACAACAATCATACAAATCCTACATTGTCCTACAAAAAATAGAATAGACCAATATACAAATCAACATGCAAAAAAATGAAACAAATTTTGGATCTTCCTCTGAAGATGTTCTTTTAACAAATGACAACCAATCAAACCTTAACTATTCCTATTTTAATGACAAACCAAGGCTATATCATAGGCTTTTTGCAAATATTTTAAACAGAATTAGTCCAAAATCATAATCAATACATTAAAAGACGACAATACCCAAAATCAAAAAATCATAGATTGCTAAAAAATTCCCACAAGTCAAAAATCATACATGCGTAAAAAAATGAAACCAAATCAAAAAATCATATACATGCCTACAAATAATCATATGAAAATGTCAAATCTAAAAATCATACTGCTACAAAAAATGACAACCAATTCAAAAATCTATAAACTCTTTCAAAATGAACTAAAGCCAATTCAAAAATCATAAATACATACAAAAATGACAAACCAAATCAATAATCATACATGACATGCCTACATAAAATGACAAACAAATCAAAAATATCGTATGCCTAAAAAATGACAAACCAAATCTAAAATCATATACAATATTCAATAAAAATGACAAACAAATCAACAAAGTCATACACGCCTACATAAGAGGTGTACTAAACCAATTTGCAAAAATCAAATACCGCTACAAAAATGACAAACAAATCAAAATACATACTTACTACATAAATGACAAACCAAATCAAAAATATACATGCTCAAAAAATGACAAACCAAATTTCAAAATCATCTTATTTGCCTACAAAAATGACAATACCAATCTAATCAATCATAACTCCTTAAAAAATGAAGCTAAATCAAAAATATATCTGCCTCTACAAACAAATGACAATCCCAAATCACAAATTATTATACATGCTACAAAAATGACAACCCAGTCAAAAATCAACTCATGCGTACAAAGAAAAGACAAACTAGAATCTATGATACTTAATCGATACATGCCTACAAAAAAATGAAAACCAATAAATATCAAATCATACATGCTCTACAAAATAATGACAACCTAATTTCAAAAATCATACATGCTACAACAAATAACTAATTAACAAATTCCAAAAATTCATACTTCTAAAAAAATGACAAATTAAATCAAACAATCATACATGCTACAAAAATGACAAACCAATTCTAAAACAATACATGCCTACAAAAAATGACAACATATCAAAAATCATAACATGCCTAAAAAATGACAGACCAAAATCAAAATCATACATTCGCTTATCAATACAAAATGATCACAACAAGCTAAAAATCATACATGCGTAAAAAATGACACAACCAAATCAAAACAATCATATACATGCCTCACAAAAAATGTCAAAATTTAAATCAAGAGAAATCCTATACATGACTAAAAAATATGACAAACTAAAATCAAAAATATACATGCTACCAAAAATGACTAAATCCAAATCATATAATCATAATGCCTATTCATAAAATGACCAACCAAATCAAAAATATAACATAACCTACAAATACATGACAACCAAATTTAAAATCAATACTTGCCTCCAAAAAATGAATACCAAATCAAAATCATAAATGCCTACAAAAAATGAAAACCAAATCAAAAATCATATCTGCCTACAAAAAATACAAACCAAATCAATTAAATTCATACATGCCTATAACAAAATTGATGTAAATCAAGTCATAATTCAAACATGCGTAATAACATGACAAACCAAATCAAAACACATAGATGCCTATTTTGCATTGCTTTTACCAATATCAAAAATTCATTATATGCCAACTTGCATATGACAAACCAAATCAAAATCATACATGCCTTCGAGGAAATTGATAACCAAGTCAATAATACATGCGTACAAAATAATGTGCAAAACTATATTCTTAAAAATTATCCATAACGCTTTTAACAACGTAGGATAATAAAGTTTTTAATAAAACTTTCTATATATGAAAACTTCAATTATCGAAAAATCATATCATCGCTCTACAAAAAAATGATTAACCAATACACAAAATCTACATGCCTGACAAAACTGACATAATTACGATCAAAATCATACATGTCCTACCAATAAAACTTGACAAACCAAATCAAAATCATACACTGTCCTAAAATAAATGAACAAACCAAAATCTTAAAATTCACGCATGCTTAAGGCCGAATATTAAAGGGAAATGTGAGATTAATTTCATTACATGCTCACATAATAAGAGTGACACTCAACTCAAAATCATAAATGCCTACAAATAATTGACTAAACCACAGTCAAAAAATGCGTACATGCGTTACAAAAATGACCACTACCGAAGATCAAAAATCACATACATGCCTATCAAAAAATGTCCACACTCCAAATCAAAAATCATACATACCTACAAAAATGACAAACAAATCAAGAAATCATAACTGCTACAAATATCATGATAGACTAATATAAAAATCATAACATGCTAAAAAAATGACAAAATTTAAATTAAAAATCATACATGCCTACAAAAATGACATAACTCAATATCACAATCATACATCCTACATATAACATAGCTTTAGGAATCATAATCACAATGCTATCAAATGACAGTACAAATCAAAAGATACTCAGTACAATGCCTTGAGAAACACCAAGCTAGAATGGCAGAGAGGGTAAGGGATCAACATAACTTGAAAAGTTCTGTTAGAGATGATACTAATAAATGGAATAAAATTTCAAAAGTCTAATTTGTCTAGCTTCCGAGGGTAGAGTCATAGGTCTTCTGCAGGTCAAACACATTGCAATTAAAAGTGTATAAGACTAAGTCAAAGGAAATGGACAAAAATAAAAAGAAAGTATTCCAAACTTTACTAGTAGAGGATGTGTACCTGAAGAAATGAGCATAGCATTAAATCTTGGATCAGAGAGAAATGTAGAAAGGAAGGAAGTTTACAAAGTGCAAGTCGAGTAACCATTCTCCGCACAAAGGGAATATGTGACCCCCTAGATTGTAAGAACAGCACTTCATATAATGGAGAATAGCTTAGTTGGGGTAACAATGCGAATGAAAAAAAATGAAAAGAACTCCTAATTTCTTTGTGGTCAGTTTGCAAAGGTTGTGATACGAACTTTCTATGAAAATTTGTTATTTATGTTCAGAGGAAGAATATCTAAGCTGTTTTATCACGTGAGATGGCAAAGTAATCGTAAGAGATAAATATGTTGGAAAATGTTTTTGAAGAGAAGATATGAAGAAGAGTTGGTCTTTAGAATGTTGATGCAATCTCACCTGGAAATCACATCAGGATTGGCAAGAAAAGAATGTGAAAGTTGAGGACGAGAAACAACTCTAGAAGCAATAGTTGGTAGCAGGTTTGAAAGGAGTGGGAGATTAGAGAGAAAAGTCATCTGCATAAGCATGAACATAGTTTGGAGTTCAGCTAAGGAGGTCGTTGAAGAAAATGGGAATAGAGTAGGATGTAAAATAGAACCCTGAACAACGTAGCAATTAACAATGAAGGTGGAGAAGAAGGCGTTGCATCAACGAGTGCCAATATGAAACGATTTGAGAGGAAACTAGACATGAGTGAGTAAAGAGAAGGAGGAAACCCAAAAAATGGAGCTTAAAGAGCAGTGACAAGTCTTGGATATGTCAAGTTCCACTCATAGTCCCTAAGAGCTGAAGATTATAAATCAGCAATATAGGAATATATGTCACCAGTTGACCTCGAATGTCGAAAGCTATATTGATAATCTGAAGATGAAAATTAAATTATTATTATTATTATTATTATTATTATTATTATTATTATTATTATTATTATTATTATTATTATTATTATTATTATTATTATTATTTATTATTATTATTATTATTATTATTATTATTATTATTATTTTATTCAAATTTAGAGATGACTTTTTTTTATTAGCATCTATCCATTTTATCATTTTTGTTAAGGTGTCTACTGCTTTAGGTGATAGAGACTCTGCATTTTTGTCATTTATTAAGATAGAGATATTATTATCAGCATATGAGACTGAAAAAGTATCTTGAGAGTTGAACAGATCATTAGTATAAAGAGTAAATAGAAACGGTCCAAGAAACCCTGGGGTACGCCAGTTGATGTTTGAAGTGTGATTGAATTTGTGTCATTTGGTTTAACGTATTGAGATCTTTCCTTTAAGTAGCTTTTAAACTATAAGGTTTGTCCCGCTCAAATCTCATTTTGTTCACTTTACTAAGTAGTGTGTCGTGATCAATCATGTCAAAAGCTTTTGTGAAATCTAATAATAATAGCAGGGAGGAGTCTTTATTTTCTATATTTCTGTAAAGTTTTTCGGTTAAGCAAATGAGTGCATCAGAAATTGAGCGTCCTTTTCTAAATCCCTATTGAGAATCGCTGAGAATATTGGGAATTTAAAATATTGTTGTTCAACTGATTGAATTTTATCTTCTCAGAATATTTTGCTAATCGATTTGTAATGAGCTATTGATCTGTAATTTTTGAAGGCCTCTTTTTTTTAGTATCAGAGATAAGTTTTGCTGTCTTGAAAATACTTTGAAAAAATTCAGAAACAATATTAGTTAAACAAGTGTTCAAAGTGTTGGCTAGTTATGTCAGCAGAGAGTTTGAGGATGTGGTTAGGGATAGAATAAACATCACAATTTTTGTTTTTTAGTCCGGCGATTACCTTCTTTACTTCAGAGTCTGTGAAGTGAACATAATAATAATAATAATATAATAATAATAAAATAATAATAATATATAAATAATGAAATAATATACTAATAATAATAATAAAATAATAATAATAATAATAATCAATAATAATAATAATAATACTAATAAAGTAATTAATAATAATAAAATAATAATATAATAATAATAATACATAATACATAATAAATAATATTTACCATAATATAATAATATAATAATAATAATAATAATAATAATAATAATCAATAAAAGAGAATAGTATATAATGTAAATAAAATTTTACATTTAGGTTAAAAAAAATTCTTTAGAAGAATTTTTTAGGATTACAGCATTTTAATAATAATAATAATAATAATAATAATAATAATAATAATAATTAATAATAATAATAAATAATAATAATCAATAATAATAATAATAATAATAATAAAATAATAATCATAATATAATAATAATAAAATCAATAATAATAATAAAATAATAACAATAATAATAATAATAAATAAATAATAATAATAATAAAATAATAATAATAATAATAATCAATAATAATAATAATAAAAAATAATAAAATTAATAATAATAATAATATAATAATAATAATAATAATAATAATAATAATAATAATAATAATAATAATAACAATAAATAATAATAATAATAATAATAATAATAATAATAATAATAATAATAATAATAATAATAATAATAATAATAATAATAATAATAATAATAATAATAATAATAATAATAATAATAATAAAACAATAGTTTTAATTAATAATAATAATATTTTTGTTAATAATTGAATTAATAAAAATTATTATTATATTATATATTTTTACTAAAAGACCTGAAGATGGATGATGCCTGAAAGTTTTGAAGGAGGCTATTTCAATTATCGATGCGCATGTATGAGATAGTTCTCCGAGATTTGATTAGAATGAATTTTGCTTTGTCTAGTGAAAGGAAATTTGTCTTGAAGAGATTAGTTTTTCTCACAGTATAGTTTTGACCAATTATGCTAGTCAGAAGTTCATTTGCAATTTTGTTTATAACTTTAAAATGTGAATGCATTTTGAAATAGAGTGTAGATATTCTGAAGTTTTAGTTTAGGTAAGCTTTTGAAAGTGGGGTTGTATTGGGGTTACGGAACACGATAATACACGAATTATCATTTATCTGCATAGTAACCAGAGGTTGTAGCAAGCACTCACTGGGGCAAACCCCATATTGATAGGCAATAAACAAGTTTGTGATAGACATGCTTGTAGTAAAGGTTCATCAAAATATATTTTGGAACAGCCTCTGAAAATTAGGAATACCTAATTTGAATAATATAGCTTACTAATAAGACCATTTGAAAGTGGGTTTATCATATAGGATGACGGAAATAATTTTTCCGACATTGATCAATTAATGGTTCCATCTATTACTCTAACATTAAGTAGAATAGGCTATATCTTGAATTTGTTATTATTAGGTAATGTTTAGCATAAATTTAGGGAGAATCTGTTTGCCAATACCCATGTTATAATGTTCTTTACTTCATGGTTTACTTTAGAGTTCAATTTCTCTATTCGACATTAGGATCGTAGTGTCCTCTACATATTGTGAATATAAGGAATTGTGATGTGTTGAAAATTGTAGGTATATTTTAAAAAATAGCATTCCCAGAATGGATCGGATCCCTGAGTCACCCCTTGCGAATTTGAAGTGAAGAACTTTTTGTCTACCAATCGAATGAATTGTGCTCAATCAGATAAGGAAGACTGAAGCCAACATAGTGAGTCATTTTCGACGCCGACTCTTTCTAATTTACTTTGGAATAGGTTGTGTGGAACTACATCGAAAACTTTCGAGAAATCTGATAGTAATATAATGCATTTCTGCTTTTCAGTTAGCGTCTTGTATATATTTTAAATAAGGAAAATTAGATCTTCTTCTGTTTTGAGGTTTTTAGTTAAGTTAAACTGAATTTGTGGGAGAAGCAAATTTTCATGAAAATAATTTCTCAAGAAAATTGCTAACAATAATTATTATCGTCTTGCTCATCTTCATGGTCTTTTTATAAATCATTTACGTATCTTGACATTATTTAAGAGGTTGCCACCACTCACGGGAAAGGTAACCCTTTCCGAGGAGGTGTCGAGATTAAAAATTATTAAGGCAAGGTTTCGTATCTTCTAACCGAAATAAAAAATTTGTTTCATTTTCATTATTCATTTTTTTATTTTCGTTTTTCACCTTTTTTAACTGAATTAAAACTATTGTTACCAGTACCATAATCAAATGGTAGATGGCGTACACATGACAACCCCAGGGAAGTCCTATTGAGTCGTATATAAACCCTCCCATTGTTGGGCCGACAAAAATACCTAAAGCTAATGAAGATGTGTATAAAGTTGAAATAAGACCATGAGTTGCTTTGTCCATTGGAATGCCTGCAGATTCGAGCTCCTTGTATATTCCCGAAAATGCCGCTATAGTTTGGGCTCCTTCGGCAATCCCATTAATTATCATACTAAAAATACAAAAATAAATATTCATTTCAGAGAAAAAATAAGGAGCAGGACCAAACAATAGCATTGAAAATAGATTAAGGACCGATCCGATTGACCATACATAATGTGGTAATAGATACGATTCGCATAATTTTGCCCAGAGAGGAGCGGAAAGAGTAACAGATATCCCATTTAAGACTGCCATAAGTCCAACAACAGAAGGTGATAAATCAAAAGACCTAACTTGAGGTTCAATAAATACAAAAAGTAGTCCTGTGCTCATATACGCTCCAAAGATTATCATCAACCCCATTATAACAAGAGGAAGTTTGAGAAGGTCAATATATCTAATCTCACCTTTAAGAGTCACACGGTCTTTTTTGTAATAGTCACGTGGTATACACATAATTACAACCACGGAACAAAGATGAAAAACACCTTCAACCTCAAAAGGTAGTAGGAAACCACCAATTTCATAAAGGAGTCCACCTATGAATGGTCCAACAATAAGTCCAACATTGAAAGAAGACTGAAAAATCGCAAATGCACTTTCAATGTTGTCAGAAAATTCGTTTGAAATTATAGATAAGGAAGCTACTCGAAATGCTGTGCTACCAATTCCTTCAACGATTCTAATCGCTATTGACAAACCAATAAACAATTCGGCTCCATTTACCATTTCAAGTAGACCAAATAATATACTTGTAACACCAGTTATAAAAATCCCAGTAGTACAGATTAAAATTTCACCCAATAAAGGAATCAACTTTCCATAAAATGGACTGACAATGAAAATAGTCAAATAAAAAATCCCAATTACTAGTCCATACTGAGATGCGGTAGCCCCTTTAATATCAGCCACCATTGGGTAAAATGGCCCCTGTATTGAAACACAGGAAGCATTTAATATATTTATAACACTGTAAACTAAAAGAATACACCACTGCTTTTTATTAAAGTTTTTGAGTCCCATTTTTCGTAGGACAGCCTAATAAAATTTTATTTTGTATTTATTATAATATTAAATAATTAAACAATAATTTAATATTTTGATCTTCTATAATAACTATTATCTAAAGAAAAGCTAAACAAAAGTGATTCGTGTTAACTAACAGGTGGCTTTACAATTACTTTACAATTGCTTTGAACACTTGCATGCATCATTAATATATATATATTATATATATACTACTAATATATATTATATATATTATATATATAATAAATATATATATATATATATATATATATATATATATATATATATATAATATATATATATATATATATAATATGATGCTAATAAAATTTCGCACTTTTGTTATGTATTTAAATTATCCCTAGTTTTTCACTTTTATTTATAAAGAACACAGATTTTTAAAAAACATGACTTTATTGAACAAATTACAATGATTACTATTTACGTACAAAGTTTTTTGATATTTAGTTCTTCACTCTAACTTTTTCCAAGCTTTCGTGGAATGCCATTCCACCTCTTTCAGGGATTGTTAGAGAAAGAAAACCTTTATTATTATTTCTTCGTTGTTAATTTCTGTTACGGTTGGTTGTTGTTAAAACTTGTGGTGCTCCGTTCCAATTTTTATGGAATGCTTTAGCATAATACTGATGATATTAAACTTTCGTTAATTGTTTCTTGTATGTAGTAGTTGCCTCGGTCCCGGTTAAAGTTTATTGTATTTTTTATTAAGAATGCTTTATAAAATTTTATAAATTTAAGGTTTTTTATTGTTTTAATTATTTTGCTATTCTGTTTTAATTTGATGGCCTTCGTTTATTTGGTGCATTACTAGTGGCGAGTTACTATTGTAAGTTCGTATGTCGTATTGATGTTGGTATAAGCGGCGTTTTAAGTCTATTGTTTCGCCTATGTATTCTTTCTTGCAGGTGTTGCATGGTATTGAGTAAATGGCGGATTCATTATTGCTTTCGATTTTTGGGATTTAAAATTTTTTTGAAAGTATTACTGTATTTTGTTACTATTGTTAAATTAGGTGTTTTGTAATTTATATCCGTATTAACTGTTAGTAAATATTTATGTTGAATACAATTTTGATTATTTGTGCTTATATTATCCCTATTAATAAAAATTTGTTTTGCTTTATTTATACTTTGATGAATTATATTTTTAGGGTAATTTAATTTACTAAAAGTGTCTATTATATTTTTGAGTTCAGCGTTGATTGTTTGGTTGCTACAGATTCAATATGCACGTAGTGACAATGTAATAATTATGCCCTTTTTTTTATATATAATTTATGTCCTGAGTACCAGTGGATGTATTTGGGGTTATGCGTTATTTTTTTGTATACAGAAAATAGTTGTTTTTGTGTCGCTCCAATTGTTTATATAGGGTACTCTATGGTAAATTTTATTAAAGGTATTAGGTTATTTATATATGTATGGAAATCGTATATTTTGAAGTTTTATGGATGGATAAATAGTACTTTATTTTCTGTATACAAAAAAACAATGCATAACCCTCAAATACTTCCACAGGTAATCAGGACATAAATTACATATAAAAAAGGGCATAATTTTTACATTGTCACTATGTGCATATAGAATCTGTAGCAACCAAACCGGGACCGAGGCAACTACTACATACAAGAAACAATTATTACAATTAAACAAGTATTATGCTAAAGCATTCCATAAAAATTGGAACGGAGCACCACAAGTTTTAACAACAACCAACCATAACAGAAATTAACAACGAAGAAATAATAATAAAGGTTTTCTTTCTCTAACAATCCCTGAAAGAGGTGGAATGGCATTCCACGAAAGCTTGGAAAAAGTTAGAGTGAAGAACTAAATATCAAAAACTTTGTACGTAAATAGTAATCCTTGTAATTTGTTCAATAAAGTCATGTTTTTTTTTAAAAGTCTGTGTTTTTTATAAATAAATATAAAAAACTAGGGATAATTTATATATATATATATATATAATTATATATATATATATAAAATATAATATAATATATATATATATATATATATATATATATATATATATATATATATATATATATATATATATAATATATATATATCATTGCTATTAACAATATATTTATAGAGATAATATATATATATATATAATCAAAAGTGACAACATTACATTGGCATGGTCAGGCTCCTTCAAACCATTATTGAAACACTGAAGTGCCGCGTACCTTCAGGCACTATTTATGCAATTAGTTATTTTCAAACTTTTTTAATTTTTCTGAATAATTGATCTAATCGCATTTTAATTCTCATGCATGTATATTAATGTATATTAGACATTAATTTCAATAATATTTTTTTTTTTTTATGTTTTTTCTTTCATAATAAAGAAATACACGCTTAAAACATTTTAGAATTTTTTTTTTGTGCAATTCTTCTTCTTCTTCTTCTTCTTCTTCTTCTTCTTCTTCTTCTTCTTCTTCTTCTTTTTTTTCTTTTTCTTTTTTACTTTTTCCTTTCTTTTTCTTTTTCTTTTTCTTTTCTTTTTTCTTTCTATTTTTTCTTTTTTCACTGTCCTTCTACTTTTCTTTTTCCTTATCTTTTCCTGTTTTCTTTTCAATCTACTTGTCTGTCTCTGTCTATCTTCTTCCTTCTTCTTCTTCTTCTTCTTTCTTCTTCTTCTTCTTCTTCTTTTTCTTTTTCTTTTTCTTTTTCTTTTTCTTTTTCTTTTTCTTTTTCTTTTTCTTTTTCTTTTTCTTTTTCTTTTTCTTTTTCTTCTTTTTCTTTTTTTCCTTTTTCTTTCTTTCTTCTTCTTCACTTTTTTATTTCTTCTTCTTCTTCCTCTTCTTGCGATAAATATGCTTCTCCACAATTTCTTAGTCTTTGCCTTGTTGTCTTTTTCCATTTCTCTGTATTCCTACTTCTCTTCTTACCTTTCGCTTGCTCACCAATAATCTCTTTTCTTATACTTGGCAATGTCTTCTTCTCTTCTTCTTCTCCATTCTTCTTGCTTAGTAGCTGATAAAACAGGAATTAAAGTAGTAGGCTATAAAATAGGAACTAAATAGTAGGATAAAATCGGAACTAAATATATCTATACTTTCTCTTTATGACAAACCTATTAAGTTTTCGAGCCCTCATCTGGAACATACAACGCAGAACAGTTTTTGGAGAGTAAAATACGCTGCATAAGAGAACTAAACAAAAAAATTTAAAGAAAATTCACTTTCTTCCTAAATTGCACAACCAAATTAATACAAGAATTGAGATGTAACTGTCATATTAGCCTCATCTATATCAGACATAGTTATAAATTTTTAAGAAACGGGAAGATTTGAAAGAAAATTAATTAGAAACTCCTTCAAAATACTACCATTCAATCTGAAAGAAATATCAAATTAACATTGCAATTCCTTTAGAGATATGATTTTTAAAAACGGAGTGTAACAACGAAGTAACTGGGCATAAACTTTGTCCAATAGCGATTTCCAAACAAAATATAGCAAAGGAATACTACTGTCACTACGTGCGAATTGAGAAGTGGAGATAGTTTCCTCTTATGAAATAGTGAAGCCCCAGCGGGGCAACATCGATTCATTCTAAGAAATAAGTTTTAACCACAAGATAAACACTTTAAGAAATTGGGTCACGTAAAACGATTCAAACTTACTATTAGTTAAAACACTAAGAATTAGTTAGTGACTTAGATTTAAGCGAAATCAACAGAACTATCTGAGATCCCCTTTGGTTAAATCTCTTAAAAGAAGTAAAACGTGCCTTAAAAAGAATTTGAGCGCCGTAACTTATCATATTGAACGCAGGTTTTGATGTTCAAGGCCGCTTCAGGGTTTAGTTTCTATTGTTCAAAGCAGCCGGTGACCTCACAACTTCGATCACACACCATCCATAAAAAAATTTGTAATAAAGTTTTTCTTCTTCCTCCTTCTTCTTCTTCTTTTTTTCTTGCTTTCTTCTTCTTCTGCTTCTCTTCTTTTCTTCTTCTTTCTCTTTCTTCTCTTCTTCTACTTCTTCTTCGTTCTTTCTCTTTCTTCTTCTTCTTTCTCTTCTCTTTTTTCTTCTTTCTTTTTCCTTTCTTCTTCTTCTTTTCTCTTCTCTTCCTTCTTCTTCTTCTATCTCTTCTTTTCTCTTCTTCTTCTCTTCTTTTTCATTAGTATTATTATTATTAATCATTATTATTTATTATTCTATTATTATTCATTATTATATCATTCTTATTAATTATTATTATTATATTATTATTATTCATTATTATTATTTCAATTATTTAATTATTATTCAATTATTATGCATAATTATTATTATTGTAATAAATTATGCTATATAATAATTGATCATCATTTATTATTATTAATTATTATTATTATCTATTCATTATTATATTATTATTATTTATTATTTATTATTATTATTAATTATTATTATTACTTATAATAATAATATAATAATAATCAATAATAATAAAAATCAATAATAATAATTAATAATAATAATAATCAATAATAATAATATAATAATATATATAATAATAGTCAAATATTTTTATTATTAATTATTATAATAATATATCAATAATAAATAATAATAATAATAATAATATTATTTTATAAATAATAAATGACAATAATAATACGATAAATAAATAATAATAATAATAATATAATTAATAAATAATAATGAATAAAATAATGAAAAATATAAATAATAATAAATAAATAAAATCCAATAATCATATAATAATAATAATACCCAAAAGTGTGCCATGAATATAATAATATACATTTTAATAATGAACCCTCAAGAATGGTTCAAAAGAATAATACTTGATAATCACAAAATAATAATAATAATAATAATAACCAATAATAATAAAAATCCTAATATGAATGTTTGGTTATCAGGAGGAAAAAAGTATTCAATAAACTCAAAATTAAAATACAGAATCACAGAATCTACTCTAAAAGAATCTCGCGCCAGTATCTTTAATAGAGAAAACACTGAAAATCAAAAAAACTTTAATAATTTTATTTTCCAATACCTGTCAAATTGAAACACTGAAAACGGATAAGCCATATATATTCATTATAAAACTAAAGAATATTAGTCCGAAAAGAGGAAGAAAAACACAGAGTTAAAAATTAATTGGTGAAAGAAGATGGTTTTCATATTACAGGCATCGGCCAAATAAAAGAAGACGGGAGAAAACTTCTTATTAAGGCAACTTACCCCATAAAGCCATCTGATACTGGAGCGTGTGCTTCTTTTACTCGTGGGAAGCGCCCCGCTTTTTCGAGAGTATAGGCCAGTTACTACCCCGCCGTTAGTCGGTTTCATCTTCGTGATTTCTCCCACTGTTGAAGGGGCTGTTCGGTTATGCTGTCCGATATACACGCTGGCACGCTCTACAGTTTTATCCCTTTACACAGTATTTACAATTGAATGGAAAGAACGTGGATGACCATCGCAGCTCTATACTCGATACATACACAGTCATGCGAAGTAGCGCGCTCATATTCACGAGAGCAAGTAAAGAAGCGAGCAACGAGCTACCGTATTTATGAATATCCTTAGGAAGGTTTTCAACATTTTTTAATGTAAAACTACAAATAAAATCTCCGATAGAGATTAAGAAAGTTTCTTCCCGTCTTTGGCTTAATATCTCTTTTAAAATATAATTTTAATTTGTTTTCTTCCCCTCTTGTTTTCTTCTGACTAATGATTTTAGCGTTTTTATAATAAAATAATATGTGCTTTGTACTTATTTTAATTGATGGTATTGACAAATAAATTATTTAAAGTGTTTTTCTATAGTATTTCTTAATAATTATCATGGCGGAAATTATTTCA
>JABUQX010093007.1:0-2500 GCA_015478945.1 Trachelipus rathkii
AGAAGAGATATTATGCTTCATTTTACATGTAATGCTTCTTTCGTGAGCCTAATTTCACAAAAAAAATAAGATAATTTATCATAACTGCAAAATTTTGAAGAATATCGTTCATCTTCTGATATAATAACCGTGCTAATGCACGAGTCGTACGAGTTACAGTCGCAATCTGATATATATAGATATTATATAATATATAATATATAATATATATATATAATAATAATATACTATATATATATATATGATATATAGTGCCTTTCCCATTTTGCGGTTCACGAGCCCACTGATTTTATATTATATATTTTATATATATAATATACTATTATATATATATATTAAAATACTAATTACTACGTATATACTATATATTAATTTAATCATTATATAATGTATATTAATATATATTATATATATATATATATATATATATATATATATAGATAAATATTATATGTATATATATTATTATATATAGTATTTAAATTTATAGTTTATATATATATTTATTATTTATAATAATATATTTATATTATATATTATATATAATATATATTATAATATATATATATATATAATATAATATATATATAATATTATATATATATATATAGTATAATATATATAATATTATATATATATAATATATATATATCATTCAACGAATGTGAAATGGTCACGTGATGTAAACACATCAAATATTTATACCAAAGGTCTTCTTTAAAGGTATTGATTAAGCCCTTATATCAGTATCTATTGTAAATGTTTTTTTTTTATCCAATTATATTTGTAAAATTATTATTTTAGCAATTTCAGATCAGAGCTTGGTTTAAAACAATGTAATTATTATTATTTATTCGAATTTTAATAGACTCCAATAATTTAATTCTATCTAAAACAAATGATTGATTAAATTTGGATAATAAAATATATTTATGTATGTTTTATAATATTTGTTTATGTCCGAAGGTTTCACCAAAATCAAGATAAATAAAAAAATTTTCCTGGATATTTTGAAAATCTGGTTACAGCCAGAGGTGAGTCCAGAGTTTCATTAAACGCAAACTGCGTATAAAAGGGACTCAAGAATCGTCTTGGTGATATCCCTAACAGCAGAACAAAGAATTTCAAATTAACGAACAGAAACTGATGGACTAGTGCAGTGGTCGACAAACCGGGGATCGTGAGCCACTTGCGGCTCATTGGCCCCTTGAGTGTGTCTCTTCCACAAAATACCAAGGGCGATTGAAACTTCATGATGCCTGGTTTTCTTATTTCTATTTTTACATACTTAATTGGTGTTTATGCGTCTTTATTTTTAGACGAGTGCTCTGAAGCGACTTTATAAGAAAACATTTCCTGAAAGATAAAATGTCAGAGCGTTTCGTTAAATCGTATATAGATTAAGTTTAAAATATTTGGGACTCAAAAGAAATTTCACTCATTGTACTGTTGATATTTGGCTCTGTTAACTAATGAGTTTGCCGACCACTGGTTTTATGTATTAAGGATGCTTCTTTATAACTAAAATGTTTCGGGTGAGTCAGGGGCATGTCAGTTTTATACCCTGCTCTCATATGTTAGCTAATCGTAATTGGTATTATTACCAACATATCAAGAAACATATACCACCAACAATTTAAGTGGTAGAAAAAGTAATCTCCTTAGCAATAATAAAAAAAAAATCCACAATAGAAAAAATAGAATAAAAAAAAAGATTAATTTACAAATCCGCTATTCTAATCCCTTACATCAAAGCTCTTTACATATATGCATGCATTTTATAAAGATATATATATATATATACTATTAATCATATATATTACATATATATATATAACTATAATATATATATATAATATAATATACGTACATACATACATACATACATGCATATATATATTATATAGTATATATATATTATTTTATATATATATAATAATATATTATATATATAGTATACTATATATAATATATATATATAGATAGTATATATATACTACTAGCACTATAATCACCACTAGTAATGATATCACTCGCAGGAGGAAAGGCTTCACTCCATGAAAACGTAACAACACAGACAACGCATCAATGTAATATCTAACTACCCGCAGGATGCTGCACATTGGGGCCGTCACAGCGATAAATTTAGGAAAACCTGGGAGAGGGGGGTAGGTTATTAGGGGATATAATCGAGAGAGGGATCATTCACATCGAACAACTCCGATGAACCGGAAAGGATAGAGTGCGACAACTGTCAAAATATCAGTGTGTGCAGATAACAACACTCCACGCCAAAGGACACGGGTACCAGGCATTTGGTCGACAGTCTTCGTGTAACGCGCACACAATGATTGCACGGGTGTCCAACGTGTAACAAGAAACCCTCTTACACATATCTCCCGGCTAGGACAATGCTAGGCCAAGGTCCACGACTACCCGTAAGAAGACCGATTTATACTCTGGCGTGCATTACGAGAGGCCGTCACACAACTCACGACTC
>JABUQX010093007.1:12500-20000 GCA_015478945.1 Trachelipus rathkii
CTCTCGTAGCGTAGTGGTCAAACACATGCACGCTCATCTGCTAGGTCCAGGATTCGTATCATGGTGGAAATACATTAGGGGGTATTTACAATTACAAATTTTGCAAGGTTAAAATTATGCATTCATTATACATAATGATCTCCCGTTTCATGGTATTTATTTATTCACCAATGCTCGTACCTGTTTGCCTAAGTTTCGAGGCGAGCGGGAGGAACGTAGTAATGCTCTTCTTGGTCAGTAGAAGTATTCTCGGTTTCTCTTTTGTCTCGTGAGCGTAGTGTTTCAAACACTGCACGCTCATCTGCTAGGGCCCAGGATCGTATTCTAGCATGGTGAAAATACTATTAGGGGGTATTTATCAATTACAATTTGATTGCAAGGTTAAAATTAATGCATTTCATTATACATAATAACCCGGTTATGGTATTAATATCACCATGCGCGTAACCACGTTTTGGCCTAACGTTCGAGTGCGAGCGGGAGAAACCGTAGTAATGCTCTTCGACCAGTAGACAGTATCTCGTTTCTCTTTTGTCTCGTCGTAGCGTAGTGTTCAAACACATGCACGCTCATCTGCTAGGGTCCAGGATTCGTATTCTAGCATGGGAAATAATTAGGGGTTATTTACAATTCAAATTTGATTGCAAAAGGTTATAAATTAAGGCATTTCATTATACATAATAACCCCCGGTTTATGGTGTTATTATTCACCCATGCGCGGTACACTGTTTGGCCCTACGTTCGAGTGCGACCGGGAGGCCGTAGTAATTCTCTTCTTGGACAGTAGAAGTATCTCGTTTTCTCTTTTTCTCGTCGTAGCGGAGTGGGTCAAACACATCACGCCATCTCTAGGTCCAGGTCGTATCCTAGCAACTGGTGAAATATACATTAGGGGTAATTTACAATTACAAATTTGATTGCAAGGTTAAAATTATGCATTTGCATTAAAATACTATATATATATAATATATAATATATATAATATATATATATTATATATATATATATATATATTATCTATATATATATATAATATATATATAATTATAATATATATATATAATATATATATATTATATATTATATATATTATATGTTATATATATATTTATATAATATATAAATATATATAATATATATATATATATATATATATTAATATATTATTATATATATTATATAATAGTGTATATATATATATATATTATATATATATATATATATTTATATATATATATAGTATATACTATATAATATATATATATTAGATATATAGTTATATATATATATAGAATATATATATAATATATATATATATATAGTAATAATATATTTATATAAATATATCATATATATATATATTATTTATTATATATATATCGATATATATATTATATATATTATATATAATATATATAATAATATATAATATATATATAATCATATATATATATATATAAGATACATAGGTTTGCTATCTGTCCCCTCTTCTACCGTGGCGTCAAACAAATGAGATATGAATTTGATTTCTAAACTGAATATTGCTTTCGATCTAGCGTAATTTTATTTAAGATCCTCAGTTTTGCTATCTGTCCCCTATTTATGTCCTTTCCAATAGTAAATCTTCTACTGTGATGTTGAGCATATCGGAGCTTTTGAAAATGGGACAAAGGTTTGGTTTCTAAACTTCCCATTTTTCTTTATTTATCTTTTTCTATGAAACATTCATTTAAATTTGCCTTCCAATTATTTCTTAGAAGATTTTGTAGATGATCTTTGTGATCCCTTTAAGTATATTATTAGTGGTGTCTCCAAGGTTTTGTTTTATTCACTCTTATGTCGACTATTCAGTTTTCGTTACTCTTTTCAGCTTGAAGAACTTATCATCCAACAGCAAATAACTGAGTCTAGAGAGGTGGTCTTTGATAACCTGGCATCTCTACATTCTCTCTCTCTCTCTCTCTCTCTCTCTCTCTCTCTCTCTCTCTTCTCTCTCTCTCTCTCTCTCGTCTTCTCTTTCTTTCTCTCTTCTCTCTTCTCTCTCTCTCTCTCTCTCTCTCTCTCTCTCTCTCTCTCTCTCTCTCTCTCTCTCTCTCTCTCTCTCTCTCTCTCTCTCTCTCTCATTTATTATATAGGCAGAGTTCATTTCAAGGCCTCAAAAACTCTGTTCCGACAGCTCCTACCAGACTTTATCTTTACACAACTATAATACCCTCATCGAAAACAAACAACTCAAATCTATTTATGCTTTTAATAATTTTGGTATTTCCTTTTTCCGGAAATTTTTTGGGACGATCAGATTGCATCTTGAATTAACTACTCCTCTCTCTCTCTCTCTCTCTCTCTCTCTCTCTCTCTCCGTCTCTGTCTTTCTTCCTCTCTCTCTTCTCTCCTATCTCTCTCCTCTCCTCTTTCTCATAAATCTCTCTCTCTCTCTCTCTCTTCTTCTCTTTCTCTCCTTCTCCTCTCTCTTCCTCTCTCTCTCTCTCTCTTCTTCTCTATCTTCTCTCTCTCTCTCTCTCTCTCTCTAACCTTTTTATGGAATCTACGCCATACATCTTGATTTGCTTCGTTCAGAGAGTTCACCTCAAAAGAGGCAAAAGTCTTCTTCCATTCTCATTTCTTCTTTGCATCTCTCTTTACACAATCTCTATTACAAAGATCATGCTCTTACTCAAACACTTTTCAAACGTATGCTCCTGAGGAGAGGGCCTATTGCGACTTAAAAATTTTAAGAAATCTCATCATTTATTGTCCAGATCTTTTTTCCCAGGTTATCACTGTATGCTCATTATTATATACTGTTATAATTTGTTATAATATCTCGTGCTGGTAGAGTCTGGAATACATTTTTGTCTTCGTTTTTCCCATAACTTTTGACCTGCACATGCACCTTCATATGCCGTGTATCCGATCACAAACTTTTATATTTATAAATAAATATATATATATATAATATTTATAATTAAAATATATTAGTTTATATATATAATATATATATATTATGATATATATATATATATATGATAGTATAATATATATATAAATATATGATTAAGAGAGTATAGCTAGAAATTATTGAAAACTCATATCGTACCAGCACTCAATGCTAAAAAGCGCTAATCGGAGAGTGGTTAGAACCGGCTCTTATGCCCAGTCCGAACGAGTACAACGGTTATGCTTAAGATACTCTGATCTCATTTAAAAACTCTTAGAACGATTTTACCCTTTAATTACAAAAAAAATCTTTGAGAATATCAAATAACCCACCAGAGCCCAGACAAAAGGTGACCCTTATATTTTTTCCTTAAATAACAAATTGATTTCTGCAAGTGTACCAACAAAAAAAAAAAATGTTCTGAAATTCTTACATCGCCCTGAATTAAGTCGCTTTAGTACTACTAAAAACCCACCTTGAAAGAGCTCCTACAACACACACCTCGTCCCCATCAACGAATACAGAGCTCATTAATTTTTATTTTAACAAATTACAATAATAGTAAAAGGGTAATAAAATCCAAACAAAGATAAACACTAAGAGGAACTCTCTCAAAGTATTTCAGACCCTTTAAAAGTTATTCCTAACAAGAGTGAAATGTAAAAAGATCTGTACTTCAACAACTAAGTAATAAATTCGCAGGCCACAGCGACATCGAAAGGTTCTTTTCTCTGATTCATATTTTGTAATACACCAGCGTCGACACCCCCTCAGCTCTCTCTATTCTCTCTTCATCCTCTCTCCATTCTTCACGTCTTCTCTCCATTATTCTCTTCAGTCTCTCTCCTACCTCGCCTCTCTCTCTCACTCCTCACTCATCTCCTCCCTCTCCATTCCTCGTGATGTTCCCCCTCTCCCCCCCCCCTCACCCACCTCTCCTCGCCTAACAAACTCCTCAACCCTCCCTCATCTCTCTTCTCCTCTCTCTCTTCTCTCCTCTCTTTTTCTATATTTTTGGGGCTAGATATATTTCCATCACTATGCATCATCTCATGCTCATATCATCATCATATCATGGTCATCACATCATGCATCATCATCTATCATCATCATAATTATTTATTATTTATTATGAATTATTATTATATTATTTTATTATTATTATTATTATATATTATTGATTATATTATTTATTATTATTTAATTATTTTATTATTATTATTATTCTTATTCATTAATTATTTTATGATTATTTATTATTTCATATTAATTATTTATTATTATTGGTAGTTAGTATGAGTAAGTAGTATTAGTAAGTAAATAGGAGTAATAGTAGTAGTTCGCTAGCAACCAGTAGTAGTGAAGTAAGTATTTCATTTATTATTATTGCTCTTATATATTTCAATTATATTATTATTATTATATTATTAAATTATTATTATTATTATTATTATTATTATTGTATTATATATTATATATATTGATTATCTATATATTATTATTATTATATTATTAAGTAATATTAATTATTATTATTATTATTTATTATTATGTATTAATAAATTAATTATATTATATTATATTATTATTATTATGATTTATTATTATTAAATTATTATATTATTAAGTTATTATTATTATATTTATTAGTATTATGTTATATTATTTATATTATTATATTATTATTATGTATTTTATTATTATTATTATCTTTATATTGATTATATATTATTATTTATATATCATTATATATATATATATAGTGAGTATAGTAGTTAGTAGTAGTCAGTAGTAGTAGTTATAGTGTAAGTAGAAGTAATTAGGAGTAATAGTAGTATAGTCGCAGCACACAGTAGTATATAGTAGTATCATTATTATATTGCTCTTATAATTTTTCAATTTATTATATTGATTTTATATATATTATTGATTATTAATTTATATATTATTTTATTTATTATTATTTATTATTATTATATTATTATTTAATTATTTATTATATTATATGGCATTATTATTATTGAAATCAATCTTATTAATATTATTATATTTATTATTTTTATTTATTATTATTATTAGTATCTATTATTTATTATTATTATTTATTAGATATTGATTATTATAATTATTATCTATAATTATTATTATTATTATTATTATTGATTATTATTTATTATTTATTATTATTATTATTATTATCCACTACTACAACTACTACCACTGTTAATATTTCCACATATGTTTTTATCACATCAATGTCAGCGCGAATATTATTTAAATTAAGTGCTGTTGAATCATAATCGTAATCGCTAATTAAGATCCTCCATTTCTGGCGTTTCTTTATTTAAAGAAAAATGCTATGAATGAATTTCGTTGTCTTTAATTACGTTCTATTTCAGTAAATTACCACTTGCAGTAATAATAAATAAGTAATAAATCATAATACATAGATAATCATAATAATAATAATGAGATCTTATTATTAATTATAATAAAAATAATTGTCATAAAAATAGAATATTAATATATAAAACATAGAATAATAACATATGAATAATAATAATAATATTTATAACCAATAATTATAATAATAATAATTGTTTTTGTCGTTATAATAATATTAATTCTAAAAATTCAGTACTCACTATATAATAAATAATAATAATAATACATAAAAAATAATAAAAAGGAAATATAATAATAATAAAAATAATATTATGACGCGGATTTAACTCTAGCTTACAATAATAATTTAATAACAATAAAGAATAGTAATAATAAAAAATTTACCTAATGGGGGGATGTTGCTCTTCTGAGATAGAATAATTATAATAATAAATAATAATAATAATAAATATAATGATATAATAAGGAATAATCAATATAAATATTTAGTATAATTCAAAGCATTGGAGAACTAAAGGAATTAATAATAATAAACAAATCGTATAATACGAGTAATGAAAAAACAAATATTATAAGATATATTTATAAGAGCATTAAATCGCGATAATAATAATATATTAATAATATATAATAATAATAATAATAATCTAAAATAATAAAGTAATTAATAATAATATCTAATAATAATTAATAATATACTAATAATATAATATAAATTAATAATTAATATAATAAAATAATAATAAAATAAAATAATAGATAAATATATAATAATAATAAATAATAATAATAATAAATTAAATATAATAATAATATAATAATAATGAATAATATAATAAAAAAAATAATAATAATATGATAATACACAGGCCTGCCATTTGAAGAGAAAAAAATTCTGTCTGGGGTTTTCGAGGGTAGTTCTTCAAACGAAATTGTCCCTCCTAATTGAAAATAGTGACATTCATTTGCTACATCAGGTTTGGGTTTGAGATATGCAGCCACTAGTCTTTAATATTGGATTAATTTTTTAAAGAAAAAATTCGTTTTAATATCAAGTATTTATAAAAATTAATATACTTGTAACTAGGAAAAATTAAAATACCTGACTCATAAAGTCGAGCTTTCTTAATTTTAATTCTTAAATAACTTAACAGAATCGTTACTTATAGCCTATACCTCAAGACGGCGTGCATCGAAACTATTTTCTCAATAAGCGGAATCTTTGATGATTTGTTTGTGAATGCGATGTGTTCGTTCGCGTTTTAAGAATGACACCTAGCAATAGTCACTTAACATTGTTGAGTCCCTCGTTCCTTGATATTTATTTTCATTCGTTCTTCATTTTGTGGGTATATATCTTCAGCGAGATATTCAACTATTGGGCCGTGTACGTTGCCTGGGATCGTTTTGACTGTACTTAGCTAATTCGAACGGTTATTTGGGAGTTCATATGAGAGGGGAACATAATGAATAGAATGATTGTCACAAATATAGATGTAATATGAGCGCTAGAAATTGCAACACCATCTTCTACTTCCCGCAAATAGACGATGCGTAGCTCGATTTTTTCGAAGCTTTTTCCATAAGCTCATTTACATGTTGAATATATACTTCTGAAGCTTCCTTTTTTAATTCCCAGAACTTCAATTACTTACTAAACGATCGCCATCATCTTGTTTCACTGGCCTCCCATATTTGGTGGAAAAAGCCTTGCTCCTTTAACGAGTTCTAAATTGGGAACCGCAAATAGCTCATGGCAGCTTTGCATCAATCTGATGTGTTGAATTTTGCAGTAGATACTTTAAAAGCTTAGCCCTTCTTTATTCAGTGATTTCACGAAGATCTAAATCACCTAGCTTTAAAAGAAAAGGAGTATTAAACATTTTTGGGAGACTAGAGGTCAGCTAACCGACGTGTGGGCAGCCAATTTGGTAATGTTCTCTAGCTGGCCAGCTTTTGCTTATAGTGAAGTACTACAGTACGGTATCCATAGATGAGATGAATTCGAAAAATCGGTTAATCGCCTATCATGCTTAAATATGCAACACATGAAAGAAAGGATTAACGCATAAATACATTAAATGTAGTAAATTAAAATTGAAATGTCTTTATACTTGCATATTGATGTACATGGTTTTTAATTATATATTTTTCAT
>JABUQX010093007.1:32500-40055 GCA_015478945.1 Trachelipus rathkii
GTGTGATGAGGAGAGACTGCAAAGAAAGAAAAAGGTTGAAAGGTAACAGTGTCGTAGAAGATAGATTTATTATTCTTTATTATTATTAGTATTTAGGGGATATTGGTGTGCCAGGTTCTATTATATTATACCTAGGAAAATATTATATTATTTGGATAACTGAATCGAGTGCTAGGTTTTATTACATTATCATGCCCATTATAAATATTATGTGTGCATTATGTTGGGGGGACTATTTATTATTATTGTTATTATAGGGTTGACGGTAAAAATAGTATCTAACAGAAATTGTTATTACGTTGAGTTTTAGGTTTAATCAGTTGTTTTATTAATGTTGTTTTCCTTGAGTTTTGTTCTTTTTAAGTTTGTAAGGTTACAAACTTGAGAAGGGGAGAAGTGTTACGAAATGAACCAACTACGGAAGAAAAGTTTAACTTGGAATCAAAATTTGGGAATAAGGTATTATTATTGGAAGCAACACAGAGAGAAGAGAGAAAGGTTACTATCAGTATAAATTAGGAAAAGGAATAAGCCAGGCAAGGATTACCAAGTGAGGAATAGATTAAAAGAGTAATTAGAAACCCGTACTGAACGGGAACTAAAAATACGACTTAAAATTATTTGTTGTGTGTTTACTTTTTTTTACTTGCCAAAATTTAAGACAGTATTGATCGAAGGTATTTTATGTATTTTTAGGGGATGAGTTCGGGACGTAACATCAGAAGTAAGAAGTACTCGCTGTCACAGGAAAAACCAATGTTTACAAATCAGTGAGAAGTATTCTCTACCACAGGAAAAATCACTGTTCACGGAAAGCAGTGTTTAAGAAACAGGATTCAAATCGGGGATTTTGTGTTCAATAGGAAACCAATCGGATATGTGCCGTATTGCTGACAGGGTGTCAGGTCGACGTGGTTCGAGGTTGAGCACAGGTCTTTTCGGAGGAATCATCGTAAAACAGAGGAACAGTAAACATTTGTAAAAGGGGTTTGATTTAAGGAACTAAGGAATAAGTATTTGTAAGGTTATTTTGGTTTATTGCCTGGATTAAGAATTAAGGTGAATTATTAGCTTTTAAAATTACTTGTTTATTTTAAAAGTTGTGTGTCACAGGAACAGTGAATATTTTAATACGTTGTTGTTTATTTTAAAGATGGTTTTGTGTTGCAGGAACGGCGTTTCTTTTATCATGTTGTTTATTTTAAGTCGTAGCGAACAGTTTTAAGGATTATGGAATTTAAATGTTTGGAAATTGTGTCTTTTAAATATATAGTCAAAAATGAGTTTGTATTAAACTTTCATCTCCCTCCTTGCTGCAAATTATTATTAAAGAGTAAAACGAAACAGGAAATATATTTATTTATCGTTTATTTATGAACTATTACAAAGGTATTATAATATGTATTTTCATTTCAGTGGTGGCCTCGTAGAGTGTTTGGAACGAAACCCTTGTGAAATTATGCTAAGGAGAAGTTAAGGCTCGGAAAAAGAAAGTTAGTAACAATCGAATTTCAGCAGGGAGGGATGGAAAGGCATATCAAAGATGGCGGCTAAAACAGTGTGATGAGGAGAGACTGCAAAGAAAGAAAAAGGTTGAAAGGTAACAGTGTCGTAGAAGAAAGATTTATTATTCTTTATTATTATTAGTATTTAGGGGATATTGGTGTGCCAGGTTCTATTATATTATACCTAGGAAAATATTATATTATTTGGGTAACTGAATCGAGTGCTAGGTTTTATTACATTATCGTGCACATTATAAATATTATGTATTCATTATGTTGGGGGGAACTATTTATTATTATTGTTATTATAGGGTTGACGGTAAAAATAATTTCTAACAGGAATTGTTATTACGTTGAGTTTTAGGTTTAATCAGTTGTTTTATTAATGTTGTTTTCCTTGAGTTTTGTTCTTTTTAAGTTTGTAAGGTTACAAACTTGAGAAGGGGAGAAGTGTTACGAAATGAACCAACTACGGAAGAAAAGTTTAACTTGGAATCAAAATTTGGGAATAAGGTATTATTATTGGAAGCAACACAGAGAGAAGAGCGAAAGGTTACTATCAGTATAAATTAGGAAAAGGAATAAGCCAGGCAAGGATTACCAAGTGAGGAATAGATTAAAAGAGTAATTAGAAACCCGTACTGAACGGTCAGTAAAATACGGCTTAAAATTATATGTTGTGTGTTTACTTCTGTTTACTTGCCAAAATTTAAGACAGTATTGATCGAAGGTATTTTATGTATTTTTAAGGGATGAGTTCGGGACGTAACATCAGAAGTAAGAAGTACTCTCTGTCACAGGAAAACCCGATGTTTACAAATCAGTAAGAAGTATTCTCTACCACAGGAAAAATCACTGTTCACGGAAAGCAGTGTTTAAGAAACAGGATTCAAATCGGGGATTTTGTGTTCAATAGGAAACCAATCGGATATGTGCCGTATTGCTGACAGGGTGTCAGGTCGACGTGGTTCGAGGTTGAGCACAGGTCTTTTCGGAGGAATCATCGTAAAACAGAGGAACAGTAAACATTTGTAAAAGGGGTTTGAATTAAGGAACTAAGGAATAAGTATTTGTAAGGTTATTTTGGTTTATTGCCTGGATTAAGTATCAAGGTAAATTATTAGATTTTAAAATTACTTGTTTATTTTGAAAGTTGTGTGTCACAGGAACAGTGAATATTTTAATACGTTGTTGTTTATTTTAAAGATGGTTTTGTGTTGCAGGAACTGCGTTTCTTTTATCATGTTGTTTATTTTAAGTCGTAGCGAACAGTTTTAAGGATTATGGAATTTAAATGTTTGGAAATTGTGTCTTTTAAATATATAGTCAAAAATGAGTTTGTATTGAACTTTCATCTCCCTCCTTGCTGCAAATTATTATTAACAGAGTAAAACGAAAACAGGATATAAATTTATTTATTGATTAATAAATTAATGAAAGATACTATAATTTAATTTCATTTCAATATATATATATATATATATATATATAATATATATATATTTTTATATATATATATATATATAATATATATATATATATATATATATATATATATATATATATATATATATATATATATATATATATATATATATATATATATATATATATATATAAATATACATTTATATATATATATATAATATTTATATATATATATATATATATATAATAGCCATAATAATAAGCATAAGCATAAATGGAAATAATAATATATATATATATATATGTATATATATATATATATATATATATATATATATATATATATATATATATATATAATAACAATAATAACAACAACAATATATATGCATATATATATATATGCTATATATACATACTTTATATATAATATATATATATATAATATATATATATATATATATATATAATATATATGTAATATATATATATATATAACTGACATATATATATTTATATATTTTAACTGCTGCTATATATATATATATATATATATATATATATATATATATATATATACATATATATATATATATATATATATATATATATATATATATATATATGACGATTCAATTATTTTCCTCTTCATAGTGATGCACCGGAGAGTAATTTTGGCCAGAGGCCGGAGAATGAAAATTTTAATTCCGGCCGGAGAATGAAATTTCCATTTCCATTTATACCTACCTTCTATTTTATATACATATAGGCTATATATATATATATATATATATATATATATATATATATATATATATATATATATATATATATATATATATATATATATATATATATATATATATATATATATATATATATAAGGATTGACTCTAAACATGCAATTATCATGCACCTTCCTAGTCCGTATCCTAAGTAGTAACTACCTAGAGAAGTTACACTCCTTGAAGAGGGCTAAACCCGTGAGGTGTGAACTTTAATGAAATAATAAAAAAGTTATTTAATTATTAATTTACCTGCCAAATAAAAGCGCATTTTAAAAAGGAAAGGAATATTCGTTAAATTGTTGGGGGAAGCGAGAGGGAGAAGCGACAGCCAATAGGAAGGCTGGAATAACATCACTCTTTTTTGAGATGAAACGTTTCTCAATGAGGGTAGCTTCCTTTTAGTGTTGTCACAAGAAAAATCGTCAGAAGAAAATGAAGAATATTCAGATACAATCAAACAAAGTGGAACTGATCAAATTAGAAAAAAGTTAAAATGTAAACGTAGAAGCAGCAGTGAGAGAGAACAACATGAATTAGAAAATACTATTCAAACTACTGTGGATAAATATTTTGCAGCACCACTTATGGAACGAAAATAGGGTGCTGATCCACTGTTATGGTGGAAAGAAAGAAAAGCTCTTTATCCTGATAGCATCTTACCTGAATTAGCTAGGAAATATCTCTCTGCTCCACCTTCAAGTATATTTAGCGAGAGAATGTTTAGCCAAGCAGAAAATATTTATACAAGTAAAAGGAATCGTCTTTCTTCAACACTAGCTGATCAGCTCCTGTTTCTTCATCATAATTTAAGAGCATTTGATTTTAAATATTAGAGAATGGTTACCTAAATAGCAATGAATAAGCTATTTAACTTTCCTTTCACTGACTTTGTGTTTAACAATATAATTTAATTTTCTCAAAAAAATTCTATTGTGATACTCTATACAGCAGAGATTCCCAACCGGTGTGCCGCGAGATCTGTCAGGGGTGCCGCGTGATTTTAATCTAATTGTAACATCTTTAACCATTTTAATGAAATTACGTTTTCAATTTATTAGTCAAAAATTCTTTAAGAAGGCTTTAACCTCCCTCTCTCCTGAAAGTTAATTATATATATATATATATATATATATATATATATATATATATATATATATATATATATATATATATATATATATATATATATATATATATATATATATATATATATTACGTAAGTTGCTGGACAAAGGTCTCTGCCAGGCGTAAGACAGTAAGATGCTCTATGTCTCTATGACCTCTATAAATCTATGAGTCTATGTCTATTGTTAATTTAAAACTGCTTTCCATTTTGTTTAAAATTTGTGCTAGAAATGTTCTAAATTTTCAAGAAATAGGAGAGCGAACTTATATCACCTACTTTGAGTGAGAGTAATTTGAACATTATCATTCCTGGATCCTCAACATCAAAAGAATTTCTTTTAAAGAAAAGAACGTATTTAGAGAGGTATTTGTCTTACAGATTTTCATGGAACAACGATGCAGATAATCCATATCCCCTATGCTTAGTGTGTGGTGAAACGCTAACCCATGGTACCCAGCAAACTTAAGAGACATCTTGCTACGAAGCACCCAGGTGTATCCCAGAAACCTGGCTCATATTTTTCAAGGCTATTAGAAAATCAAGAAAAAGTTGGTAATAGAATGTTGAAGAGATTTACCGCAAGTGACGCTTCTCTCGCAGCTTCATTTAAAGTTGCCGAACTGCTCGACAAGAAAATGAAACCTCATACAGCTGGAGAGGATATCCATTATCCCGGCGTGCAAAATTATCGTTGAAGCCATACCAAAATTTCAAAGGTTCCTCTCTCAAACAATACTATTAGCCGTAGAATATCTGAAATGTCATTAAATATAAATGAACAAGTCACAGATAAAATAAAAACTCACCATAAATTTGCTTTAAAAATAGATGAAAGTACTGATATTACTGCAAAAAATCAATTTCTTGGATTCTGTAGATTTATTGACGGTAAATATATCCTGGAGCAGCTTTTGTTTTGCAAAGAGTTGGAAACAACTAGTACCCGAGCCGATAATTTCTCCTCCGTCTCTTCCTATCTCAGTAACCATGGTCTTTCATGGAACGACTTTTGTGAAATATGTACTGATGGTGCACCATCAATGACAGGAAAGAATAAAGGATTTATTGCGCCAGCTTTACAGGAAAATGTATCATTGAAAATAACTCACTCCTTTCTGCACAAAGAGGCACTAGTAGGGAAAAATTGTGGTGAACAGTTCGCTGATGTTATAAATCAGGTTGTGAAGATAATAAATTACATTAAATAGCGACCTTTGAAGTGAAGACTCTTTGAAAAAATGTTGTGAAATAGATGCACCATATATCTCATTATTATCTCGTGGTAGAGTACTGAACCGCGCTCTTACACTCAAAGAAGAACTAAAAGTCTTTTTTGAGAAAGAACAACATGATGCATTTTCCTAGGTTGCTGCAAAATGATGATTGGTGTTTACAGCTGTCATATCTGTCAGATATATTTATTAAACTAAATGTATTAAATACTTCATTACAGGGACGACAAGAAACAACAGTTTCTTCAACCAATGAAATGAAAGGTTTCATGAGAAAGGTAGCTTCTTGGAAGTCTGCAATTGAGAAAAGTGATTTTTCAAATTTTCCATTCCTTTTAAAATTTTCGAAATATAATGGCGAGAAAAAGCTAAAATACCTCATTCTTGATCATTTATCAAAATTACAAGATGCAGTAGATAAGTACTTTACTTCTCTTTCCGTTAAGAATCTTGAGTGGATTGTTTCCCCATTTCACAATGCAGATATTGCTGAAGAACTAGATTTCACAGCTACTGAAAGAGACAAATTTAATGATCTCTCTGCGCTGGTTATTTACTGAAAATTAAACTTGAAGACCCGATATCAGCGGCGGCGGATTTTGAAATGTATACTAGAGTATCGCCGCCACGCTGAAAAAATTACAAACTGCTTTTCATGATTTCAAGCATCAGTGCTTTGTGAACACCAGCTTTCTCTATAGTATTCTGTAAAATGCAACAATAGTTTGATTCTTTGGAAAACCTGCCTGTGTGCCTCGAAAACATCAATTCACATAGGAAAATGTTTGGCATTCAAAACATCTGACTAATTTCCATTAATGATTCTAAACCTTCGCAAACTCCAGCTTTCATAATTTTAACAATGCATGTTTTGTAATCTTTAAATTTAGAAATCTATTATTATTAAGTATATAAATTATTATTATTAAATTATTATTATTAAACATTATTATTATTATATTATTATTATTATTGTCTTAATTATTATTGATGACTATTATTATTATTAAATTTAAAATCTATTATTATTATTATTATTATTATTATTATTATTATTATTATTATTATTATTATTATTATTATTATTATTATTATTATTATTATTATTATTATAATAACAAGTGTGTCTCAAAAATTCCACAGCCTTAAATAGGGTGCCGTGAATTACAAAAGGTTGGGAATCACTGCTATACAGTATCGATAACAATCGATAATTTTTTAGTCTTTTGGTCTGATATGGCATGTAGTTTAAAAGTTCTTTTACCAATTTGTTACATTTTTAAAGCTAGATTTATCAAAAGTGTATTTTTTGTTAGGGGTAGTCATTTTGAATATCAAACCCTTTTAAGTTGTTTATCAAAATAATTAGTCAATTTAGTAAATGGTGTCATATAGGCCTATTCATATTATTATATATTATTATAGTTATAATATTAGTTATTAGTTTGACTTAATATTAACACTACAACAAAAAAA
>JABUQX010093008.1:0-5000 GCA_015478945.1 Trachelipus rathkii
ATATATATAATATCATCAACCATATTTTTTCCCCAAGTCTGGGGGTAAGGTGTGTAACATGCACCGGAAACAGAAAAGTAGTAGAAGAATATGAAACAAGTCGAAAAGAAAGCCCAGCCTTACCTCCCCTTTATATCTATTAGTAAAATCTCTCCACAATCAGAAAATCCACCCTAGAGCTTCACGGGACCGCGACGGACATTCACTATGGCATCTCGCCAATGTGGGGTTCATCCCTTGGCCCAGGTGGACCACAATCATACACCTTCACAAAACCCTGCCATTCACTCCTATTATGCACCTTTCTTCTCGCCCCTGCCAAACTCACTCACTAAGTGCGTCGAATGACAGAAGGACTGATTTGGGGAAGAACTAGGAGCTTTTAGAAGTGGCAGAGAATGTGTGTATCAAATCTGTACATTGAAACAAATGATTAGGATATTGAGGGAGGAGAAGAATAAATTGTAATTAGGATTTACGGATTTGCAACAAGCGTATAATAGGATTTATAGGGAAGCTCTATTTCAGGTGTTAGTGATATGGTGTTGGTGGTAAGCTTCTGAAAGGAATCAAAAGTATGTATGACTAGTGTGTAAGAATAAATAGATTCAAAAGTGATTGGTTTAATAATAATAGCGGAGTGAGACAGGGATGTCCTATGTCTCTTTGGCTATCCAATCTGTATATGGATGAGGTTATGAAAGAATTAGAGGTAGGGGTGACAAGGGATAGTGTTAGAATGATGGAGAATGGAAGAGAGTGGAGGGTTCCCTACCTATTATATGAGGATGATTTGGTTTTGTGTGGCGAATCTGAAGAGAGTTTGAGAGGATTCGTAAAGAGATTTGGTAGGGTGAGTAAAAGGAGGGGATTGAAAGTAAACGTAGATAAGAGTAAGGTTATGGTTGTGAGTGAGGACAGTCCTCAGTGTGAAGTTATGTTAGATGGTGAGCAGCTGGAAAAAGTGTCTGAATTTAAATATATAGGATATATGTTGAAGGAAAAGGGAGCGGATGATGCAGAGTGTAGTGAGAAAGTTGTGAATGGCACCAAGGTGGCTGGTGCAATTAAATCCTTGGTGTATGTAAAGGGACTAAGTCTTGAGTGCGCTAGGGTCATACATGAGGGTATGTTGTTACCCGTGTTGATGTACAGTAGTGGGACAATGGTCTGGAATAAGAGGTATAGATCTAAAGTACAATGTGCTTAGATGGACAATCTTAGTGGCGTGTTAGGTGTGAAAAGAAATGATAAAATGAGGAATGAACGTATTAGAGAGTTGTTTGATGTGGAGAATGGGGTAAATGAGAGAATAAATGAAAGTACGTTGAGATGGTTTGGTCATGCGGAAAGGATGGATGATAGTCGGTCGGTTAAACGGATGTATAGTGGTGAGTGTGCTGGGAATCGACCTGATGGGAGACCGAAAAAAAAGTGGATTGAGTCAGAAAAGGAATGCCAGGAGGAGAGAAATGTGAGTTTTGCAGAGGCGAGAAGAAAGGTGCATAACATGAGTGAATTAGGGGTGGGGGGTTGTGAGGAGGTATGGTTGTAACCCAAATGGGCCAAGGGGTGAACCCCACATTGACGAGATGTCATAGTGAGGGTCCATCGTTGTCCCGTGAAGCTCTAGGGTGGATTTTTCTGACTGCGACGAGTTTTCACTATTAGGGATATAAAGGGGGCGGTAAGGCTGGGCCTTCTTTCTGCTTCATATTTTTCAACTATTTTCTGTTTCCGGTGAATGTTACGCACCTTACCTCCAGTCTTAGGGAGAAAAGATAGGTGATGATATATATATATATATATATATATATATATATATATATATATATATATATATATATATATATATATATATATATATATATATATATATATATATATATATATATATATATATATATATACACGCAAGTTTTCATAAAAAGTACTTGTACTTGTACTTGATACTATGTGCCCATGCTTGTACTTGGCCGCCAGGCAAATTGTAGAGATACTTGTACTTGTACTTGTGATTGAACAATTCTAGAGTACTTGTACTTGCACTTGAACACAAGTTATATATATATATATATATATATATATATATATATATATATATATATATATATATATATATATATATATATATATATATATATATATATATATATATATATATATATATATATATATATATATATATATATATATATATATATATATATATATATACATATATATATATATATATATATATATATATATATATATATATATATATATATATATATATATATATATATATATATATATATATATACCTATATATATATATATATATATATATAATATATATATATATATATATATATATATATATATATATATTATATATATATATATATATATATATATATATATATATATATATATATATATATATATATATATATATATATATATATATATATATATATATATATATATATATATATATATATATATATATATATATATATATATAAAAGAAAAAAATAAAAAGTAGCTGCGTAATGGTTGTGTATTGGTGCCTAACAGGTATTAGTGGGCTTTTATATATGTTTTTCAGTACTCGCCAATGAGTCACAGGGGACCCACTTAATGGGTTCCTAGCTGAATGCGAAATTAAGATGTCGAAGTAAAAATGGGGGTATAGAGCTGAAAAGAGATAGGAGATGGAGGTACTCGCACCAAAAAACTTGCATTTCGACTTACTTTATCAATCCAGTGTACAAAGATGTATGTAGGTAGAGTTTGTATACATAGATTCCTATATTTTATTTATTGAAAACTTGTTTCATTGTTAAAGTTTTTGTTTTTCAAAGAAAAAGTTGTCAAATTTTCAATAAAAACAATGTTTTGCTGACCCTAAAGCAGTAAAGCAGTACAGCAAACCCCAATGGGGGTCCCACCCCATCCTCTGTCCACCCCGTGTTTTACGGCTTTACAGCTTTACAATACTGATTAACTGTTTTAAGTCCTAGCAAAACACACATTTTCATGAAAATTACTTCGTAATAATAATAATAATAATAATAATAATAATAATAATAATAATAATAATAATAATAATAATAATAATAATAATAATAATAATAATAATAATAATAATAATAATAATAATAATAATAATAATGAAGATGCTTACAATCTACCAACAGATTCCGCGTCGGTCAATAAGTATTATCCGAGAGCTCGTATAACAGTTATAGCTTAGGTAGTAGTAGTAGTAGTAGTAGTAGTAGTAGTAGTAGTAGTAGTAGTAGTAGTAGTAGTAGTAGTAGTAGTAGTAGTAGTAGTAGTATTTGTGCATCTATACGCTGTACATAAACTATTATATATCAACAGTACGTCACAATTTAATAATTTGTTTAAAGTTTTTCACTACACAACTTCGAACCACTGAAACTAGATTAAAACTAATCTTAATTCGTATCAGTGAATGACATCGGGGGTTGTGATTGGTTCATTTCAGCCAATCACAGTGAAGGATTTCTTGATAGCTAAAGAAGAAGAAGAAGAAGAAGAAGAAGAAGAAGAAGAAGAAGAAGAAGAAGAAGAAGAAGAAGAAGAAGAAGAAGAAGAAGAAGAAGAAGAAGAAGAAGAAAAAAGAAGAAGAAAAAGAAGAAAGAAGAAGAAGAAGAAAGAAAGAAGAAAGAAGAAAGAAGAAAAAGAAAAAAGAAAAAAAGAAAAAGAAAAAGAAGAAGAAAAAGAAGAAGAAGAAGAAGAAGAAGAAGAAGAAGAAGAAGAAGAAGAAGAAGAATACATCATGACTTCAATCGTATAACAATTATAAGGCTGGTAGTAGTAGTAGTAGTAGTAGTAGTAGTAGTAGTAGTAGTAGTAGTAGTAGTAGTAGTAGTAGTAGTAGTAGTAGTAGTAGTAGAATCACAGTGAAGGATGACATGATAAGAGGTATATGTACAAAGATCCCAAAACCTAGATAGCTAAAGAAGAAGAAGAAGAAGAAGAAGAAGAAGAAGAAGAAGAAGAAGAAGAAGAAGAAGAAGAAGAAGAAGAAGAAGACATCATGACCTCACTCGTATAACAGTTATAACGCTAGTAGTAGTAGTAGTAGTAGTAGTAGTAGTAGTAGTAGTAGTAGTAGTAGTAGTAGTAGTAGTAGTAGTAGTAGTAGTAGTAGTAGTAGAAATACCGAGTGATTTTCATTATTATTAAATATATCACCCAATTCTATTCAATCGTATACATTTTTTAGATTTTCACTAAGCTTTAAACACGGACTTAAATTGTAACATTTAATAAAAGTTTTCCACTGAAACAACTTCGAATCACTGAAGCTAGATTAAAACTAATCTTAATTCGTATCAGTGAATAACATCCCCGGCTGTGATTGGTTCATTTTATCCAAAACATAGATAGCAAAAGAATAAGAAGAATAAGAATAAAGAAGAAGAAGAAGAAGAAGAAGAAGAAGAAGAGAGAAAGAAGAAGAAGAAATAAGCCTTTTCACAGTGAAGTACTGTTTGATAAGAGGTCCCAAAACATAAATAGCTGAAGAAGAAGAAGAAGATGAGTCATCGTATGCTCTGGTTCTGGAGCCTGAGTCGGAGCCAGACTGGAATTCTGGATCCTGAGTCGGAGCCGGACTGGAAGTCTGGCTCCAGACGCGGGTCTGAGTCACGCGAGCGCGGAGCGAAATATATATATATATATATATATATATATATATATATATATATATATATATATATATATATATATATATATATATATATATATATATATATATATATATATATATATATATATATATCAATTTTCAGCCACGAGACCCACTACATGGAGATCACCCCAGAGAGATACATGAAAACCCATCTCGGGGTACCCCGAAGGGGGGTGTAAGCGGTTACATAAGGGCACAGATCTTTAGGCTGTGCCCTAACCGCTTAATTTCATGAAAGTAGCTCATGTACGTGGCTGCGCCACGTACAGGTCTAAAATAGATGACGTCA
>JABUQX010093008.1:10000-12500 GCA_015478945.1 Trachelipus rathkii
AACGTTATTAGGGAAAATGGAATCCAAATATGCTTGCACTATTGTTTGGGACTTGAAAGGGATGTTCCTCAAGCAAACTACAGTAGAAAATCTTCAAAATCTACATTTTAAATTGCAGATGTAAATAGGTGAGTAAATTAACTAAGGCTTATCATTTTATGACAATATTAAATTTGTTAATTTCCGCTCTCACACACAAAACTGCCCGTTACAAACAAAATGGTATGCAATTTCGGTTAGCGCACAAAACTCCATTTTTACTCATTTAACAGACAAAAAGTCAAATTTTGTCGTCCAGTGTAATTAGACAGGATTATGATGAATGTTTGTTAAATTATTAACATGTAAGGTAAATTAACATTGATTGTTGAGGATATGCTTGAAAAATTGTGGCATAGTTCGCGTTGTACGCTGTGTTAGTTATTACTGCTTTTAAGTACGGAAACTTTGCTAATGTTAGTAGTTTATTTCGCGCGTAAGGTGTGTTAGGTTTGTCGTTGCTATAATTATTTTTCTTAGTTCGAATTATGCTATGTTAGCTTTACTAATGTGAAAACTTTGTTTAAAACGTCCTTTTTAATGCCATATATTCGTTGGTTAGTATTTAAAAAACTTATTTTTGTGCTATGTTTTTCCGAAATGATACTCGAAGTGTGACCTGAATCAATAGATCAATTGATCAATAGATCATGGAAGGGTGGGAGGGAGGGTGGGGAGGGGCTGATGGTTTTAATTTACTGATTTACTGATTTGCTGCTTTTAGGATCAGTAAACTATTACAACTTACTATGATATTAAAGTTTGTCATTTTTTATGTTATGTTTGGATAAAATTTTGTTATGGTTTGCAATTATTCGTTGGGAATTATGATAGTTAGGTAAGGTTATGATAAATTTTGCTAAATATTACTATGATAATGTATAAAACGTTGTTACGTTTGCATATATTCGTTGGTCTGTATGATAATTAGACAAGGCTATGATAAATTTTTGTTAAATATTACCGTGTTAATGTAAAATTAACATTGATATGTTAGAGATATGCTTGACAAAATGGGAATAAGTTTCGTTTTTGTATGCTATGTTAGTTTACTTTCTGTTAGTAAGATATTTTGAATGTTTAGCAGTTTATTCGTGCTTAAGGTGTGTTAGGTTTGTCGTTGTGCATTATATTCTTCGTTTCTAGGTGATGCTATGTAAGCTTTATTAATGCGAAAACTTTATGTTAGCATATATTCATTGATAAATATGAGAATTAGACAAGGTTATGATTAATTTTTGTTAAATATTACCATGCTAATGTAAAATTAACTTTGATAAGTTATGAGATATGCTTTGACAAAGTCGTGAATAGGGTTACGTTTTTGTATGCTATGGTAGTTACTTTAATGTTGTTAAGTGTGGAACTTTGTTGCTGTTAACAGTTTATCCGTGCTTAAGGTGTGTTAGGTTTGTCGTTGTACGTTATATTCTTAGTTCAGGAGATGCTATGTTAGCTTTATTAATGTGAAAACTTTGTTACGTTAGTATATGTTTGTTGGTCAGTGTATAAAGAACTTGATTTTATGTTTATGTTTATCCCAAATGATACTCGAAATGTGACCATGAAAACAATAGTATCAATATCATAATGATCTAGGATGGGACCGAAGGTACTGGGGAGGGTGTTTTGATTTACTGCTTTAGGGTATGTAAAACATAACAATCTTAGTAAAAAATATCACTTGAATCAATAGTTCAATAGATCAATAAATCATGGATGGGGGAGGGTAGGGTAGGTGGTTTGATTTACTGATTTACTGTTCTAGGGTATGTAAAACAGCAATTTTAGTAAAAAATACGACTTGAATCAATATTATTATTGGGGGATCCCCCAGACACCTTTTACGAGCTTACAACCCTCATATTCGAGTTCTACGTCCTTATAAACATATATTTTGATACCAATATGGCTAAACTATATTTATTTACTCAGCAGCACCGGTGCCGTTGTCAACTCCTACTCCTCTGACTCCGACTCCTTCTCCGAATCCTTCCTTTTCTGACTCCGACTCCTTTCTCCACTTCTCTTATGCATTTCGTCCATTTTTTCTGGGGACCCCCCGAAAGGGATTCCCAGACACCCATTACGAACTTATAACCATCATATTCAAGATCTACGGGTTTGATTACATATATAAAGATACAAATATTGTATTATTATACAAATATTTACTAATCCAGCACCAGAGCCAGCACTGGTGCTGGCTCCGAATCCGAATCCGGATCCGAATCCGACTCCGGCTTCGAATTCTTTCTCCAAATTTCCGCTTTCTACGAGTATTTCAATTTTGGGGGGCAAGGACCCCCCTACGAGGGTGCACGGACACGTAACCTATGTATATGTATGCTCGCTTGCGTAAAAATCGATTCCTTATGGGAATCGATTTCAACTCCAAATCGATTCCCTTCGGCAATCGATTTTTTCGCCTCGCTCAAGATCAAATAATAATAATAATAAT
>JABUQX010093008.1:17500-30026 GCA_015478945.1 Trachelipus rathkii
AAGGATAAGAGCTTGAAAAAGACTTTGAAAACATGCGCGATCAGTGTGGAGGATCAAAATCCTGTAGAAACGTTCTTGTCAATTGTTAAAATACCCAATGGAAAAGCAGAAAGTATTGGCAGAATGCTTATTCATAAGGGCTGACTTATCTTGATTTATATTATGAACAACATTTAATACTTTTGAATTTGATGTGCTTTAATATAGTCGCTGGAAAGTTTGGAGGGGTAATAAAAGCTTCAGAAGAGCAAGACAAGAAATGTTCTCTGTGATATACAAACTTGTAAAGATCGCAATATTATTGTCCCTGGCAGCAGCTCCTACGGCAGGAATTAAAAAATTCAGAAGGTTTCAAAATGCGGTTTTTTTTTTAATGATTGTTTGGATAAGACGGTGAGCTACAATGTTTAGCAGTCGCGCGAGAAAGAATTGAGGAGAATATATTTGCACATTATTCAATCATTAATCAATGATCCAATCCTCAATGATGTCCAGCAATGCGATTGACGATGAGATGGTTTATCTCATTAAAGGAGTGAATGCTGTCTTCGGAGCTTAAAGCTCCAAATTTTGCTATGTGCTTGTGAGCATATCCAGAAAGAAGGGACATTACCTTTGCTTATTGGCAGGGGGCATCTGCTGACAATCAGAAATGAAAGAATGTATCGGCGTGTCACTTGTTAGTGTAAGATGAATGTAACTCCATTAGTGCACTCTCTCTTTTCTTAATAATGCTTTGCAAAAGAAGGACTTTAGTATGACGCGCTAGAGGGTCGATAGTGCGCGCCGAATATGGCTACATTACTGGAACAAAATTGCACTTGCAAAAATATATTGCAAATCAGTGTGGAGACGTCAATAGTGACTTACAAAAAAAAGTTCGGTGTGAAATAATGGAGGAGTTGTTCTGAAGTGCGCCTAATTGCTGATGAAGATAAGAAAAATGCATTTAAGGGATGAAAATATACTGCATAGTGTCATTCGAAGCAATTGAAGAAAGGTTGCAACGAAAAATCAATTTATTAATGATATTTGCTAAGTAGCTTTCATGGACTTCAGTCATAAAACATAATTTACCGGTATATAAGTTTTAGAAATTTGTGACAGATTTCCGATGTTTATGCGGAAGGTGTACTAGCTGACCTGAAATCCTCATTTTTTATATCTTCCATGCTCGAAGCGAAATATTTAAGAGTAGAATGAAAAGCCCATGTCAGTAAATATTGGAAGCGGACGTGTATATTGCGATGTTTACAAAGCTCTGTGAAATCTTTCTTGTCATTCCTGTAACGATAGCCTCGGTAGAAAAGATAGTTTAGTAATATGAACCGAATACTAAGTAAGACAAAAAATAGAATGCTGCCAGAATCCTTAATGCATTGTATGATGATAAGTCATCGAGGTCTGAAGAATCCAACTGAGGCATTTCTATAAAAAAAACGTAGAATTGTATGCGATGAAGAAAACTCTTCGTATACAATTCCTTTAAACTTACTTCTTTTATACCCCTAACTTACTAAGTATAACGTCTGGGCTACGGCCTACGGAAGTGTTTTATATATATATATTATATATATATATTATATATATATAATATAATATATATATATAATATATATATATATATATCTTATATACAGTATTATATATATATATATTAATATAGTTAGTAAATGTATATATTTATTTAAATATTAATAATTGATAATAGTTATTTAATATTGAGTAGTAGTATATATATATATTAATATTATATTTATTCATATATATATACTAATAATATATACTAATATATATATACTATAATATATATATAATCATATATATATATATTATATATATAAGATGAGTTGTAGTTAGTAGTCATGTTGTATATATATCATAATATATAAATATAATTTATATTATATAATAATATATATATATACTTATATATAAGTTATGAAGTAGATGCGGTAGCAGTATAGTGAGACTAAATGAGAGCGTACTAGTATGATAAATTAATGTTACATAGAAGAACTATCGAGTTGGGTTATTGTTAGAACACCATATAAAGCTTGAGTTCAGGATGATGTGAGGATATCTAGGAAATCGACGTAACTATTATATGATTCATAGTTATACTTATTAATCTCGGTATTAAATTGATAGTTGAAATGTTATATGAGTTTATACGTATGCATTCTTTAAATATAATGTATTTAGTCAGATATCTAATCATTATAAAATATTCATATTATGGTAATATATAAATATAGTAGTATTATGAGATTACTTGGTTAAGATGTGTTAGGATAAAGAGTCGCTCACTAGATGCGTTACGAATATATATCAGAAATCTAGAATAAATAAAAGAATGGTTAAGTATATTAGATTAGTCATTATGAATTTATGAGTGGTGTGGAATAGACGTAAATGATAGTCGAATATGATTTAGTATAACTATATATATGTATACATGTAGGCTTTTGTATATATTTATATATTATATATAATATGGTATATAGGTTATGATATGATGATGGGGTGTGTATATATATAATATAATATACGACGTACGTTATTATATATTAGATAGATCCGGTGAGATCTGACTATACGAGTCAATTAAAGTATAGTGATGGTGTAACGATTTGAGTAGTCATGCAGTGTATAATATTACTACGCTACACAGTAGGTTACAGTTTAGGCCGATCGGACACGGAATGCGAGATGAGCTATACGCGGGGGCACTGATTAGGTATTAAATGAGTTATATATATACGGTAGTAGTAAGATATCTAAATATATATATATATATATGATAGATATATGATGTAAAGTATAATGGTTGTTAATATATGATATTACGGGAGGTAGGCTCTCGATAAGAAGACTGGATAAGAGGTGATCACGCTGGTAGAGTGTGGATAAATGAGGTGATAGGTAATTGATGTTATAGCTTACGTAGTATATATGCTTTCTCTGATGGTATATATAGTTGTAAGTGTCTCGTTAATTTAATATGTATTATATTTCAATGCTACTATATTGCGATCGACTTGGGGAGTAATTGATAGTGATATAGATATATATGTATTAGTAGTAGTATAATACAGTAGGGTATGTATACGATCGCTGGATTTGGGGTATAATTATTCACGTGGATATGCTGTGCCGGAGCGGGGCGTGGGATAGTATATAGTGAGTTAATAATAAATTTTTATATATATTAGTAGTGTAGTATATAAGTACGGGTTATGGTATCGTAGTAGGTTAATCGCAAATATACGTATAGGGTGTATTATATATATATATATACCTTAGTATATAGTTAGTTATATTATATATATAGTAGTATTTAATATTATATTATATATCTATATATATATATATTATAATCTTCAGCTCCGCAACGAGAGTTCATATATATTATTATAGTATATATACTATATATATAAGTAATTATTTATATATATAATATATATATATATATATATATAGTAGTATATATATATATATATACGTACGGCAGGCAGTACAGTCTTAGAGTAGGCGATAGATTAAGGAGGTATATAATACCTATAATATTAATTCTATTGCTATATATGATAATTTATTTTTACAGAAAGACCTGATTTCCTTATTTGAAAAGGTGCGGCTATTACTCACTATATGCGAGTATTAACAATAGATTTTACTATGAATTACCTATTCATATATGTTTTGATTCCCTTAATGTTATTCTTACTTATCTACTTCCAATAATTTGCACTGAATAGATTGCTTATTTTGGGCAGTAAAGAATTTGGGTTATATTTCGGATATTTGACTAATTTGCAGTAAGACAGTATCCTAAGTAACTAAGATTACTGACAAAGACAAGACTATTATTACCTTGTATTCTTTATATAATTATGTTATACTTTATGTGCCCCCGAATCTCTGTAAAGCCCCCCCGGAGAAAATTGTCTGAAAGAAACACTGGTCTCTTTTATGGTTTCCTTCAATCTTTTTCTTGGTCTTCCTCTAGGTCTACTTCCATCCGGTGTCCACCTCTCATCCTTTTGCAATTTTTCCCTCCTCCATCCAAGTGTCTAAACCACATCTAATGAGAGGAGTCGATTTTGGTCAAAACCAGGCAAACACCGATATTTTACCTAATTACTTTATTTCTCTATCTCATCACTCCTCTGAATTACCAATCATTATTTCTCGAACGGTTCATTTCCACTGCCTGAATCTATCTCCTGTCCACAGCCGTCAACACCCAACTCTCCGATCCATATGTCAAATTCGGAGTCAACACGGTGTTTATCATTTTTACCTCAAGTGAAACATGTTGTTCCTTTATGATTGGATACAGGCCCCCCCCCCCAAATATCCACCAAAACTCTTTATTCTTTTCACAATATCTTTTCCATTTCCACACTTTTTTGTAACTACACTACCTAGATATTTAAATTATCTGTTCTCTTCACCACTTTGTCTCCAATATCAATATTGAATTCCTGCTGCGCCTCTCCGCTGACAGTTAAAATATGTCTTTCAACTCACATTTTCATACCTCTTGCTATCAGATATTCGTTCCTTCTTCTTATGTTCTCATCAATTTCCAGTATATCCATACACTACTCTGCAATATTGTCCACATAGACCATTATCCTGTTTTATACCTCTCCTCTCTATTTTCCTTGAAATCGGAAAATAACCACGTCCCAAGTAGTATCAGGACAGTTTCAGACCCCACTTTTGGAATACGAGCTCTGAGTGTCCTTATCAGCGTAGCTGATAAGGACACGTGTTTTTGAGATAAGCTAATTGATTTTTCATGTTATTTCGTAATTATTTTTTATATGCGCGAATTGGCGGCGTGCGCTACCAATACCACATACACCACAATACATATTGATTATTTATTTATTATTATTATTATTATATTAATCATTATCATTTATTATTATTGATTATTATTATTATTATTATTATTACATTCGTCATGATTAATCGCCTGTAAAATATTAGTTTTCAAGCCGACTCAAGGCTCCGACTCCAAGGCTCCAGAAGCTCCGCTCCGACTCCGGCTCAGCATTCCGACCGACCCGCCTCCGCTCCGGTTCATGGTCCTAGTTTGGTCAGACATCGGTTAGTTTTTAATCCTGTCTGTATTATTATTATTATTATATTATTATTATTATTATTATTATTATTATTATTATTATTATTATTATTATTATTATTATTATTATTATTATTATTATTATTATTATTATTATTATTATTATTATTATTTATGTTATTATTTGTTATTATTTCCGCCGCAGTTTCTTCTTTCGCATCCGGTTCTGAGTTCGATATACATCTACATGGTTAGGGTTATCGTATCTGGTTAAAATTTGGAGGGTGTTAGATGGTGGAGGTAACCTCGTCGTAGACGAGGTAACATCCTGTGGCTCCCCGAAGAGGGGACCCCACCCCCCCCTTAAAAATCGAAGTGTTCGTAATGGGAAATTTCGTGAGAGGATTCAGAGTTGAAATTCTAGAAAACTTGGTATTGGAATCTGTGGAGTTGGCTCCGGCACCGGTGTTGGAGCACTCGTGCGAGTTAATAAACAGTCGTATAACAACAATGTTGCTTCCTTATAAGGGTTACTCGAGGCGTTGGAGTTCGAATTATATTGGTGTAGTCCTATAGGGTCCTGGACCCCTCATTAGGGGGTCTCGATTGAAAAAAATAGCACAGAGTGCAAAAAAACAAAGAAGAAGAAGGCTGAAGGAAGAATAAAGAAGGAAAGAAATGGAGAAGAATCTGATCAGAGGAGTAGGTTGACATTCTTGCACCGGCTGGCTCCGGTGCGGTGGCCTTTAGTTATAAATATGTGGTATAAATAATACAATATTTGTGTTAAAATAAATATGCTTATAAGGCTGTAGATCTCAACTAAGGTGTTTGAGACTCCCTCATAAACAAGAAGGTAGCGTCAACAGGTCCCGGTCGTAGTGCCGGGGCGCGCCCGCAGCTCGCAGCCAGGCAAATTGCGGCTTCGGCGCGATCCGACCGCGTCGCGCCTGCAGCGCCTGCCCGCAGCGCATCGACGGTGTGCGCAGTATGCCGGGAACGTACGGGCTCCAATTGCGCGCGACCCCCACTTCGTCGGCTATATATATAATATATTATAATATATATATATATATATATAATATATATATATTGATATATAATATATATATATATATATATATATTTATATAATACTTATAATATATATATAATATATATATAAATTATATATATAATATATTAATATATAATAGTATATATATATATAATAATATATATATATATATATATATATATATATATATAAATATAATATATATAATATAAATATTTATATATATATGAATTTATAATATATATACCCTACATCTTAAACAACAAAGCGTACATAAGGGAACAGTAAAACAAGTTTTCATTTTTACATAAATGGGGAAAATTAAAAAAGAACATAAATAATAATATAAATACATTCATACATATAAGTTTTATCTTTAAATATATTAATCCCGATCTAATCAGGGGCCATGCGTTCTGTATAAATTGAGCCCAAGTTCTTATGTTCTCAAGATGATTCAACACCATCCGAAAGGACTGTACAGCAAAATTACCAACTTGCCCCATTTAAAACCATCTTTCCGCATATTTCGTTTCAAACAGCACTCAACCCGCTCCACGCCAGAGAGAAGTAAACGTATCCTGGCTGATATTTATTAAGGCATTTTCTGTTATACTGCATTCATACGGAATCCAAACATGTTTCGGTGTTAAATATCATAGATCTACACCATGAGCTATTGAATAAGTCCTCGGAGTTATGGCAACAACTGTGTAAGAATAGATTTTAAGTCGTTTTCATATCAAAACAAAGCCATATATTATTTGCTGATGTCCCTGAACAGTGAAACCTATACACGTTACGCATGAATGTGACGCAGCATCACTGTGTTTCCAATAGTTTGCGTACAATCAATACTTTTAACATTTCAGATGCATGTGAAAGGCAACATCATTCTCTTTATAGCCGCTCAAAAGCCTAGTCACCTCTGGATTTCATCAAGAGACGATGCCACAGATGACACATACTCAGCCTTTAGCCAAGCTTCAAGGCTATCGATAATCTTGAGGAATTCTTCAACTGATATGATTAAAGGTATATTACTTCACCACCAATTGGGAAATACAGGTATATATTGCTCTTCCATTTCGTTTTACGAAAAAATTAAATGCCACAATCGATTGGTATACAAAGTCCTCGTAAGAGGACGTCGTAGGAGCAAGAACGGAGAGTCATCAACCAGTACAGCGAAAAAAGTCTTACTGGGGAAAGTTCAGTAGGTATAAAAAACAACCCTTAAATGTAATGAGATTCTTCTTTCAACCAATCAGAAGAAAGTTAAACAAGAATACGACATACGAACGAACCATATCCGTTCAAAAGGGTATATATTTTCGTTAGACAGCAACAACAACAACAACAACAACAACAACAACAACAACACATAGTACAAAAATAAGTTTCTTGTATATACTATACAAACAATAAAAAATTTTAAAAGCATGTTTTTTTACATAATAAAAAATCTAAACAAAAACATAACCTGAACTAAGAAAATATAATGTACATCGACAAACCTAACAACACCATACGTACGAATAAACTACTAACATTAACAAAGTTCCGCACTTAACACCTGTAAAGTAACTATGTTCATAACGTAAAAATTCATGTTTTTAATACCCTAAATCCATAGTAAATCAGTAAATCAATCAACCCTCCCCACTCCCCTTTCCCCGCCTCCTGTCCAGTGTGATCTTATTGATCTATGATCTAACGAGTAACAATCCATTTATAACTAAACGCAAACCTTTCTCTATTCATTAGTGATCAAGTATCAATCTAGAATGGACGTGTAAATTTATGTTCCGGGCTCCTGCTACTTGTCTTGTGTCTGGTCCTACAGGTATGTGGAAAAACTCTTCTGTTATTAAAACATTTTAAAAGAGGTCGAGATTTTTCGAACAAAAGCCTGTTAAAATCATATGGTGTTTACAGTTGTTACCAAGAAAAGTTTAAAGTGACTACAAAGATGTAATCGGAACTTCGACGAAGGGTTATATGACATTAAAGCTCTTCAATGTTTACCAGGTCATAAAAATTATAATCCTTGATGATTTGATGCATAAATTAAATGAGGATATAGCAGAAACTTTCACAGTTTACTCGCATCATTTAAACATCACCGTTTTTATAACACAGGAATATCTTTCATCAGAATAAGTATATAGGATGATGTCTTTTAAACACGCGAGTTATTAATCTTTTTGGGACAAAAAGCGGATATGGAGTCAGGTCATTGTTGTGGCTACCCACAATGTTCCCTACGCAACGTAAAGAGTTCTTAAAAGTATATAAAGAAGTTTACATCTATACCTCAATGGTTATTTACTCTGTGAGCTTCATTCTAAGAACACGCATAGAGTGTTACTGCGTACAATATCTTACCCACCGAGATTGAGACAGAACATACCTGAATAATGAGTACTCTATTAGCAGATTATTTACCTCTTATGAGAAAATTTTTTAAAAACCTGAAACCTTCCGAAAAACGTAAACTGATCTGTGAGGTGAAAAATTATGCAAATTATAGCCTGAGGTATTCCTAAGAATCTTATAAGGAAATGTTCCTTAAAATGAGAGTTCAGAAAGGTCTAAAGTTACGTCGTCACAGAAACATCATTAAAAAAACTTGCTGGTAACGTAAGAAAGCTTAAAAATAAAAAGAGCTACTTACAGAAGCGGAGGTGTGTTTTACCTTACTTTTTCCGTTATAGCTCCTTTGATAACCAAGTGGCTTTCTCAATGATGAAGAAGGTAGTGTATTTACCCTTACAACGATAACAACAACAACAACAACAACAACAACAGCAACAGCAACAACAACAACAACAACAACAGCTACAACAACAACAACAACAACAACAGCAACAACAGTTCGAACAACATCAATCAGACACTCAGCAGCATCAGATCGGATATAATCCTTATCACCCATTGATTCAACAGCAGCCTTTGAGATTTATATTGTTTCCTTTCAAGTTGAACAGATAAAAATTTGTGATGAAAGAACTGCCAAACAAATATAAACATAACCAATGTTAACATTCACGAAAAAAGAGTCCTATATCAAAATGCTATACAAAAATTAGTAGATTTAAAAGTTTTATTAAAATCACCCAAGGAAGATGCAGCTCTAACAACAGATACTAAACCCATGGTGAAAAGAGAAGCTAATTTTAAACACATACTCAAGGAAAGCTTACCAGTGAGGAGTAAGAAAACGGGTATAGCTCTATATAATATTTTAAAAGATCAGATTACTTGGAATGATCTCGGGTCAGATCATTATTGATGGAGAAACAATACTTGGATCGAATATTGTTGACTTGATATCTGATCTCTCCCGTGAATGGAAGAAGGCTCCAGTGACAGGATGGAACAGGATCAAACAAGAACCTTCAGACTATTAATTTTCCAAGAAGTTTAATTCATGAAAAACAAAAGGATTAGCGGACTGTATAAATATCCATTGACGCCTAGAACCTGATGCAGAGTCCTGCTGGTACTCTTTTGCATCGGAAGGATCAAAAGTTGATAAAATAGATGGTACATATACGTTCAGAGCTGTCCGAATAGAAAAAAAATCCATACAAAGTTATCAAAATGGATTTAGCATCTGATTATTTATTATGATTTTTTATATGATTGTATTATTTGTAATTTAAATTTATGTATATATTCTATGTTATCTTTCTGTATACATCTGTCATGTTTTAGACTTGTAATTTAAAATAGTTAATATTATTTTGTAATTAAAAAATAAAATACTTCATTATATACATCTGATTTTTTTTTATATAACCTTCAGTATAAATGAATAAAATTTATTGTTAATTCCATTGAATCATGGGAGGCCAAGAAGCGTCGATTAAATATTACTTTGACTGAAAGCAGCCATACAAGTTTTACGGGGGTTTTCAAGGTCTTAGCTTCAAAGTTTCCTCAAATAGTAAAAAAGAATTGAAAAATAATTTAGAAGGGTTGAGGATGCTCTTACCCCTTCATAAACCTTATAACGAAAAAAATTTCCTACACGGGAAAACTATAGCTCCCCATAGATTAAGCGTTATGGCCAACTAGATTTGACCAGATATGAAAAATATAAATCTTACAATTAGGTATCGAATATATCTTTTGCTGATAGATGTATATTCCAGATACTTATTGTTAAGGGTTTTAAAAGATAAAAATAATCAAAGACTGTGCTATCAGCAGTGTCAAAGAGAAATTATAAATAAGATGACAAGACAATATCCTAAAATGATATGGGACAGATTAAAGGGTTTACAGAATTTTTAGGTAAGAGTTTCAACAGAAATAGTTACTGAGATGACATACGGTTGACAAACCACATTTTCACGTTAATAAGCCGCAAAGTTGGAAAGATACAAAGAAACTATAAAAAGAAAGAATCATTAGTATTTTCGACGAAGATGAGAATACATTTAAATTATATAGATATACTAAGGACTTGGCTACTCTTATAAATCGGTCTCATTCAAGAACACGTAAGAATTACCCCTATAGAGATGTAAAGACAGAAACCGTTTGTGACTATTCAACCCAAAGGGAAAAATAAAAGATAATACCACAGGCATTAAAGTAGGAGACTATGTGAGAGGTATCCAGGGCTGATGAAAATTTCAGAAAAGGTATGAAGCTGGAATGGTCGAGAAGAGTTTTTTAAAGTAGATTGCTATCAGAGAATTTCCCTAGAGACATCGTTAAGAATTATACTATCTAGAGGATTTAGGACGGGAGAAAAAATAAAAAGGAGGATCTATAAAACAAGAAAACAGAAAATACAATTGATCCTAAGAGTTCATTGAGTTATAAAAAAAATAGTAGGATCTAAGGGAAAGGAAAATAGACAGTTAATTCTTGTCCAATATGGTAGGATACCTGCAAAGTTTAACAGTTATATAAATGCTAGCGATATTAAGAAACACTGATCAGTTTACGTGGGGAACATGGAGAGTGAAGATCATTTCTATTTAACGCTGCCCTCATCGGCTTCTATGGATCTACATCCGGAAAATAAAATATCAGACTATACAACTCAATTATTGAACCCTATAACTTTTGATCGAGAAATGTATGAAGCAAGATTAAGTGAAATAATTCTCAGTTCGGTATAGAGATATGGCCTGTTTTCATATGTCGGCGTTACGGATATTTAGAATTGTTGCTAATGTTAAAAAATGTATTAAAAATTAAAAGCTAATACGGCGACCATCAAACGAGGCACCATAATGAAATTCTTTGAAAATTACTGTAATAAACCACGGTCTTATAAAAATTCGGTTACCGATGGTGTTCCATAGACTTAAACAAAAAAATTGAAGCAAGTCAATTATGTAAAGATTAGTGTTTCTTGTTAATAAATCCGTTAACGAAGATAACGTGGTAATCACATTAAAATCTCATGGAAGCATGTAACCTGAAAGATATAAGTTTTTTTATTTTCCGCGTTCAAACTTGGTTCGTTAATTATTTGTTACTCACATGAAACAAATACTCGGAATAATATCAAACTTCTCTAAAGGATCTTAATGCGTTATTATACCAACGATGAAGAGTTGTCACAAAAAATGCACCAAGACTTTCGATTACATTTTTGTATGCTTTCCTACTAAGCATGTTCGAAATCCTTGGTATGGCCTATTTTATACAGAATTATAGCGATCACCAGTTACGTGGGAATACTAAAGCCTCTTTGTTAAGAGTAGTTTATTTTCCTGAAGAGACGTTATAAGTTTTCCTAATGTTCACTACTTACCCTTGAGTAAGACCCACTGAGTTCGATTCAGTAATTTATATAGAGATGTAGAGTAAGCCATTACCCATTCACGGACCGAACAGCAGTTGTAAAGATACATATAAGAAGGAAGCTCCGATAAATAATAAATAATAATGGAAATAGAACGAGTCTTCAGGGGTCAAGAATCAGATGGGGTATGTTTAGTGATTTTTTTGCTTCGTTGTTCAGACGTGCCATCCCTTTGTTTAAATCAGGAGTAAAATATCCTGCAAAAGAACCAAGCTAGGACGGGATTATAGATACTTTCCAAAGATGATGTATGGAGTGTCGATCTCGAAAACAGCTGTAAAACGACGCACTACCGATGCTTCTGAGAAATGTTAGATTGATGTTTTAAACGGAAAAAAATACGTCGTAAGATGACTGGTCAAGTTGTAGTCGTCGTAAAAAAAAACCTAATAAAGAGGAATAGGAAAGTCCACTAAGAAAAAAAGATGCATTGATGTGTTTACCTTTAATTTGACGATGATGAAGACGACTATATATTTACATAAACCAGTGACCAAACCCTGACACTATTTGTATAATAAGAAATGTTAAACACAAT